>BQNB010010091.1:12544-84953 GCA_026074375.1 Tanacetum coccineum
TGAGATGGTCAGAGTTGTTAGAGATGGGAGCAGATCATGATTTTAGACGAGAGGGATAAGGTTTGTAAGATTTTGGTGACTGCGTTTGATATATGATTAGGGTTAGGGTTATTTGTGTGAGATAATGCACATTGTATATTGTATATCCCTAATATATGGGTGGATCAGGTACCATTATTGGATGACATATCGGGCTTCAACAAATCTATCGGGCCTTAACAATTCAATTGGGCAAATTATGATAATAAGATATTGTTGGACCAATGCTTAATAATAGTTGGGCCCAGTATAAATGATTTCCTTTGATGGACTTGAGATGGCAGTTAACCGAAAGTTCTATAGGTTGGATTATGGGATGCCGGGTTTATTATTGATGCTGGGCCGGTCATGGAAATTAATATCATGGGATGACTTATGATGATTGAGCCGGGAATAAAATACTATCACGTCAAGTTTAAAATTAGACAAATGTTGATCCGTTAATGTCAATTCAAAAATAACATTTGTCTAGTTTAACAACATTCTTGAACAACAACACAACAAAACATGATACATAACACTAAAAACGATCCTAATAAGATTCACTTAAACGTCAAAACGGCTATGGAATTCGGATTTTAATGTCAAGTGATCACGAAGTTGATTTGGTATCCCTTATTTGAGTTTGAAGTGGGTTTCACGAAGGCGTCTACTTATTTCATCATCGAGACTTCCTTCTAGTTTCTACCCCTTTTCTTCAAACCCAATCTATCGATTGATGACTTGCTTGAACGTATACAGTTATGATTGAGACTTGGATTATCTAGTTTCTAGTAGTCGGGGTGGTTGGTTGAAGACCTGGTTACTATCACTTAAAGGAGTTACGTTGTAGTACTCAGTGTCACACGCAGAAGCCGATGTGGATAATTTCAAGAGGTGTTGTACTTCTTATAGTACTTAGAGTTGTATCTTGTGTTTGCAGAATGATAGGAAAATACCAGGAATGTCTGTCATTTTCCAAGCAAAGGCTTGCTTGTGTTTTTAGGGACGGATACAAGTTTGTCTTTCTTTTCTTTGGATAGCTGAGATGATATGATAACAGGAAGAAAATAAGGTTCTTCCAGGAATACATATTCTAGATTATCAGGAAGAGGTTTAAGTTCGAGATCCGTAGGAGGTTCTTCGAGAGATGTTTTGATTTTATAATCAGTATTGATGGTGATTTTCTCGAATGGTGGTTCTTCGGTGTCGGATTCAGAGTCAGAATTTTCATCGGCAGTCATTGCCATGAATTCATCGAATTCAGCAAAGATTTCTTCTTCGAGAAGGGTTCCTTCAATGGAATGGAGGATTTTACTACCTTCGTCTAGAAGAGCATCGAAATCTTCTTCTAAGATTTCATCGATGACATCGATGCTAAAACAGGTATCATCGTTCGAGTAAGAGTGTTTCATTGCAGAAACGATATTAAAAATCATTCATTCAGTTCCAGCCCCAAGATTGAGTTGTTTCTGCTTAACTCGAATAATTGCATCAGCAGTATGAAGAAAGGGTCGTCCCAAGATGAGAGGAACTTTGCTATCTTCTTCCATTTCTAGGATAACAAAATCGGCAGGAAAGGTGAATTTACCAACTTCAACGAGCATATTTTCAGCTATTCCAACAGGGTATTGGAATGATCTGTCGGCTAATCTTACGCTCATTTTGGTAGGTTTGAGAGTTTCAAGATATAATTTCGCATATAGCGGATATGGCATAAGGTTAATGCTAGCACCAAGGTCGGCTAAGGCATTGCAGGAGAAAGTTTTGTTAAAATTGCATGGAATTAGACAACTTTTGGGGTCTTCGAGTTTAGGTGGAACTTTGTTTTGGATCATTGCTGAACTTTCATCGCTTAAGAAAGCGGCAGAAATTTGTTCGATTTTGTGTTTGTTGCTTATTAGTTCCTTGAGAAACTTTCCATAATTAGGCATTTCGGACAGCGCGGATCATGTCAAGAAATTTCCTGTATTGAGCTTCCATTTTCTCTTTCCTTAAGCGTTGAGGATACGGAATTTTTGGTTTGTATGGCTTAGGCAACGGAGTTTCCTTGACTGGTTTAGTTTTCGGTTGTGGTGTAGGTTCTTCATCCTCTTCATCATCACTATCGAAATTAACAGGGTTTTAGAATTGGTTTGTTTATCATTTGGGTTAACTGGTGGGTTGCAGGATTTACCACTCCTTGTAAATACGGCATTCACATGCTCATTACGAGATTGCGGTGGTTGGTAGGCTTTAGAACTGTGTCCTTTTGGGTTTGGTTGAGTGTTGCTAGGAAGAGATCCAGAAGGTCGACCAGATTACTTATTAGCAAGTCTGTCGAACTTGGTTTCAAGGTTTTGGATTAAAGCTTGATGATTTTTGGCTACGGTCTCTGAGATCCATGAATGTTTCTTTGACGAAAGCATTGGTCGATTGCTGAGATTTCATGAAATCGTTGAATGGTTTTTGAAGGTCATAGGGTTTGTCATCAGTGTTGGATCGGTAGTTGTCTCGATTGTAACTACTTCGTTCGTTTGAACACCAATTATCACAATTTGAGTCTCGGTCGCAGTAATCATTGTAAAAACGAGTCTTACGAAAAGTCTGCATGAATTTATGATGGTTCCAATAGTTATTCATCTCACAAGAAAGATTGAGGTTTAAAGATCAAGAGAGAAACCGAAAAAGAAAGAAAATAATGAAGGATGATTAAACTTATAAGATATATGTGTTTTGTGTTTACAGAGATCATCACTTACCCTAAACCTTTACATGTGAGGGGTATTTTCAACCCTCTAAGGGGCCGGCCATATAGGGCCTTTGGATGGGCTTTTCGGGCTTTTTCTTTGTCGGCCCGATTACATTAAACATCATTAACTAACGAGCTAGTAAATATTAAACAACTACGAGTGACCGAGACTTCTTTGTTTCTAACAATCTCCCCCTAAGGGAGGTCACTCTTGATTTGCAAAATTGAGTCGTAGCATTCAATGTAGATTTCTTCAGCTCGTAGTCCTTGTAATCTTCCCTTGATATTCTGTGCTTGCTGTAGCAATCTTCACTTTGACTTTAATCTTCAGAGCTTGTTTCATCATGACTTGATAACTTGATTCTGATCTTTGATTCCATGAACTTCATGTGGTCTTTACTTTAATTTTCCATTTGCTGAACTTTGGACCGACATGCTCAAACTTGTTGTAATCTTGAAAGCTTTTATGTTCTTTCTTCTTTAATTCTTCATATCTTTAACATTTTGAAGAAGACTTTGATTTTCAGAGGTGCGGAAGCTTTAAGTATTTAGCTTTCTTGATATCTTTGAGTCTTTGAGTATGAGCATGTGGTTTACATCGATTCCTTGAGTCATTTGTCTTAATTCCAAAAAATTGATCACCAACAAAAACATTTATATGAAAATCCACTTAATGTGTTCTTAGAAAAACATTTTTAAACACATTGAGGGTTTTATATTTTGAAGGGACCGAGTATAAATGAAGATACTCAATCTTGTCGGTTGCAATAACCTCCGATTCCATGAGGATCGATGATTACAGTACGAGTACTGCACCTGTGATCAGGTAGATTCATTATAAGAACCTCCTTGACAGGTTTTCCAGCTCAAAGCCTTTAAGTCCTCCAATACCGAAGTATCAGATTCCCGTATGCTTGCTGTTCTCTAGACCAGATGTCCGTAGACTAACACACTAATAGCATTGCTACTACTAGAATGGTAAAGAGTGAGTCAGAACAGTTACTATCTGCTGACTATACCGTATAATTCGTGTTCAGCATAACCTATGTCCAGATGCTTCATTAGGCTCACTTGCAAACATAGGGTCGACCTCTTAATACAATTAAGTACCGTAGAAGTCTATGGCAAAAAAAATATTTGAAAAACAGTCAAAGTGTGATGAAATCGTTTGAACACAATGAAAGTTTTGCAGAAGACTACCTAACTCAGGTCAAAACTTAGCATTAACCCTTGTCAAGTCGCCTTAAAATCATTTGATGGAAAATGCTTTGATGGTTCTTAAAAAACGATAGGAACTGAGAAGCTTAACCTGCTAAAAACCGTTTAACAGATCAACACTCAACAACACTATCAAATTTTAGAAAGATATCCCGAGGGATATGAGATGATACATTCCCATGCAATTTCCGCTATCCAATCACATATATGAAACCAAGATCATGAAGCAAAAGATTCTTTGTAGATTATCAAGATACTTGTGTATAACACAAAAGTTTTGGTATCTTGACATTTTAGAATATATTAATCTTTTTGCTCCCCCTTCACATGTGCATCGATATTCGAAAGTTGTTTTGCACATGCAAGGTTCAAGCTATCTCATATAAACAATCAAATCATTAGTTATCAGTAAATTTTAAGTCACATTTTCTCCCCCGATCAAAAGTATGCAACTTTTGTATGGTTTTGATCAACAATGGACTTAAAATAAATTTAAGCTCCCCCTCAATCAATGAGGATATAGATATACTACTTTAACGCACATATATTCAATAAATATTGAAACGAGACCTGAAATATACGTAGACTAGAGTGATAAATCAGTCTGTCTAAAGAAGCAGCCTGTGGTTCGTTCCAATCGCACGACAACAGAATCAGCAACAGCTTTTCTCACATGCTAGATTAAATACTTCTCATGTAAGAAGAACGGATGAGTCCAAAAATCCTTTGTGAGCATTTCCTACAAGACTGTTAGTAGCACTGATTCTCCCCCTCAAACATTGACCCATTTTCTATTTAAAGAGTTGTAGTCATTGTTTGAGCTGTAGTAGCTTTGAGCGATCATCGGTCATATGTCGTGAGCTGCCTGAGTCCAAGTACCAAAAGACGATCTGTATGACCTGCATTGGAAAACTGAGGATGCTGTAGAATTTAGAACATCGGATACCCAATTTTTGTTAGGATCTAGTTGGTTAGCGGATAAATCATTAACATTCACACGATCATTGACAGCCTTTGTTTCTATATTAGGAGGACTGCCAGTAGAAATGTCCTTTAGTTTTCTATCTTTACGTTTGTAACTAGTGAGAGGCTTCTTAGAGAACCTAGGTGTCACAATGACATTATTAGCAGGTTCACTAGTACTAATGCTTCATGATTTTTCTAAAGGCACTACTTCAGGTTTAGTGATCCTAGTTAAAGGGCACGTATCACATAAAGTAAATTTTCTTCTTGTGGGCTTCCACTTAGAACCAACGCTAGCAAATATTTTGCCAGTAGCTTTCCAAACTTGCTTCACAATCGCATCATTTTTGACCTTGGGGTTTTTAGCATTCATAGAATTCAAATTTTTAACACCACACTTTTTGTGATTACCAAAAACCAAACATTCATTACATATGTTGCAAACAGAAATAGAGTTCGAAATAAATCCAGTACGTTTAACGCTCAAACTAGAATCAACACGATTCCTTTTATTCAAACTCGTAAGGGAATTATCTACTTTCTTCACGTTCTCACTCCTAGCTGGAAAATTCCTATGGGTCTTCGTCTCGCACTTAGATTTTAACTTGCTAGCTTCAGTGACAGATTTTATTCCTCTAGACATATTTACACACACGTTAGTCTTTTTAACTAAAGATATTGTCTCTTTCCTAGGTAAAGGTATAACACCCTGTGTTTTAGGGTCATTGGCGTCGTTAATAAATCCACTATGTACCTTTTGTATTGTACGCGTTTGCTTGTAATTTTATGTATTAAGTAAAATCGCGTAAGCTAAAAATTTGCGTTCAATGTAAACGGGCATCAAACAATTAAGCGTTTACATCAATCAAGTATTAAATAATTATATTGAGAATAATTATGGTCGTTGTTTATTGGTTTGTAGTAAAAACAAATTTATATACGTATTGTATTAATCCCGTGAAAATTTCTTTCCAAAATACTTCTCAAACAAGAGAAATATAAGGTAAAAATCTCACTAAAGAAAACACAATATGTATATTTTTATCCGGGAAGTATTGTACTACTCGGGTCGTGTCCCAACGAAATCGTGAATTGAGAATTTGGAATAATTCGGATTCGAGTTAAGATTGATAAAGGATTTTTGAACTTTTGATTATACTACAAATATAATAGCACGAATTAAAAACAATTAACTAGCTCGAAATTTAAATGCACGAAAAGTAAAAACGCGAGCTAAAAATGAAATTTAAAATCTAAGGCACGACTTTTAGCAAACTTTATACCTAAAAATCACAAATTTAAAAAGAAAATTTTAGGAAAAAGAATTGGAATTTTTTAACTATTTTTGAATTTTTTATGAATTTTTAAAGAAAAATGAATTAACAAAAATAAACTTTTTCTAAAAATTATCACTAAAATTTTACTTTTATTTTTCAAAAATACTAGATTTAAAAAGAAAATTTTCACAAAAAGAATTACACTAAAAGCCCTAATTTTTATAACCTAATTGTGTTCTAATTTTATCAATTAAAACTAAAAACCTAATTTTATAAAACTAAAATCAAAATTATTAAATCTATTTTATTAATTCCTAAAAAGACAGGGTAGGAAGTGTAATAAGGGAAAGTAAAGGGTAGGCGGGATAAATGCTAGATATTTACACTTCAATGAAAACGAATAACCCTAAACTTTTAAGAAAATACAAAACAAACCCTATGATCTAGCTTATTTTTGGCTTATTAAAAATTGAGATTCAGCAAAAACTTAAAACTACAAACTTATAGAACAGCTTATTCTAAACAACTTTAACAAAGACACTTTTAACTTTTAACAAAAGAATAAGCTACAAAATAAGCATTTTGAAATCTGTCACAGTAACTAAGGGTTTAACTAGCTTTTTAGATTTTGGCTTATTTCTAGCTTATTACTAGATGAAAGTGAAAAACAAAAGAAGCTATATGGAGATCAAGATGTGTACTCAAGATATCTAAACGAACATTAGCCTAGTATTAACAAAATTATCAAGAAAATTGAACTGAAAAAGTGCAAGTTTTTGCTTAAACTGAGATAAACTTTTTCAAATAAGCTAAACTGCTTATTTCTAAACCTCAAAAGCTAAAACTTTGGAAATAAGCTATGCTATGGATATTAAGCAAATCTAGATAAAAGGTTTTTCAAGTTTAAAACTAGAAATAAAAATCAAAATAGAAAATAAGCTAGAGATCTATATGCTGCTATATTACTTTTGATAAGATCTAAAAGCTACTTAACAGCTTATCAGTGAAAGCTACTTGGTGAATTTTAAAGACCTAATGTAATATTACCAAGGTGCTTTTAACTAAATCCTAATTTCTACTATCAAGAACCAATAAGATTGCTAGAAAAGAAGAGAAAACAGCAGTATTTGATGATTCTTCTATCACTTATGCTGATGCACTTAGCATCAATTCAAATGCAAATTGAATTACACTCTTAGCAACTCTTACACTATCTAAACACATGAACTTCAACATGTATTAACTAAACATTGACTCTAAAATGCCTTAAATCTTTAAACACTAAAGATGCTTGAACACAAAAACTGTCTTGGTGCAAATTCAAGGTTTTTACACTCTAAACTTTGTAATTCTAAACACTAACTTCTAAAAACTTTTTAAAACTTTATAGTATGACCTAACTCAGCTAAATGAAAGAATTTGACAAAATAGTTTTGACTTTAAAAGTCAAAATAAACTTGTACCAAACACTCCCTTATTGAAACTGTCTAAACTATAGTAATCTTAAAATCTATTTATAAGCTAAGACAACTAAAACATTTTATCCACTTCTACTTTAACCAAACTAATGAAGCTATTCAAGTTCTTAAACCTACAGCTTATTAGTTATAATAAGCTAGTTACTCATCTAGCTTATACTAATTAAAATGACAGAATTGAAGATTATGAAAACTAAATGAATCCTAACTACCAAAGTTTAAAACAAATGCATATTAAATCTATCTCAACAAGTCTAGACAGGATTAAGCACAAAGAAAACTAAGGAATAAGCAATTTGAATTAAGCTAAGATGATTTTAAAATGAAATTTAGAACATGAAACCTGAATTGTTGTTGTCTCAGCACTTAGCCACTCTATCTGAGTGAGTGGCTTTAGAAAACACAAACCTATTGGTTCCTTAACCTCTAAACCTGAGCTTAAAGCTCAATAAGCTATAACAAGCTTATTACTCCTTGTAGCTTCCAAAATGAACTCAAATGCCTCAAGTTATCATGATTTTGATGTAAGTTGATCTAAATGAGTAAATGAATGACTAAAAACAGAATTTTAACTAAATTTGAGCTTTTGAACAGGAATAAGCTCAAAAGAGCTTATTGAGAGCTTATTGAATGAAAACGGCTTAATATTGAAATCAAAGAACAAAGAAGCTTAGAAACTGAATGTTATTACTCAAATTGATGAAGTACAAGCTGAAATAAGAAGAGTACAAGTACTTAAAGCTAAATTTGAAAAATACTTGAAAGAAATGCTTAAAAATGAGAAAATTACAAACTGAAAATTAAAACACACACAACAACTCCTAAAATGAACCCTAGATGTCCTATTTATAGAGAATTGAAGAAGAGAGGTAAGAGTTTCTTGAATCTTCCATTGAATCTCAGCCGTTGATCCTTTTAAACTCTTTTGTAGCCGTTTGATGATTGTGATGAGGTGTTTAGACCAATCAGCTATTGCCACGTGGGCGAAATGATGTGTAGGTGAATTTAATACAAGGTTGGGTGTTGTAGAGGAGCGGGGGAAGGGTGATTTGGCAGTTGGGTTTGTTAGCGAAATTGGCGGGAAATTCTGTTGAGGTTGTTAGAGGGAGTTTTGTACCGCGTGTGTGTGTTTGAATGTTTGAGGTAATTGCAACAATGGTCCCTGCGTTTCCCCCGTCCAAGATGTGGTATAAAACAAGATTGGAGAATGACAAATTCGGCCCTTGTGGTTTCTTTTTCCATTTTCTCTTTACAAACAAACTTTTCACCTTTTACAATCTTGGTCCCTTGATCTTCAAAACTCCAAATAGGCCTCTAAACTTTGAACACTTGTCACTTTTGGTCCTTGGGATTTCACTTGGCTTTCTTTCTTGCTGTATCGGCTGATCCGGCTTTGATCTTTGGCTATTTCTTTACTCTTGACTTGTCTCTTCCGTTTCCTTGTCGGTTTTTGACTGTTTTTGCTTCTTTTTGTCCTTTTTATCCTTTCCTGCACAATAGACACAAAAGCACACATTTTTCTATTCTTTTGGCATTTTATTGGCTTTTATTTGGCAAAATCCCGGGTTTTTCATATATACAATTAAGCATTTATCAAAATTCCCCAAACTAAAGGATTGCCGTGTCCTCACGCAATGTTATCAAGTGTACACTTTGTAAACTAACAAGTTTCCAAAATGCCCTTGTTTTCACCTTTTATGAATCACCTTTTAAACAACTTTCACTTTTCTCAACATTTAATCTCTTGAAACACATTAATGGCAATCATTGCAACTTTGCAACTTTTAGGCTCATTGAAATAGGCTACTCCCGATTAATAGAGCACAAAAGAGGAAAATTCGTCATCCTTGACTTTTCACTAGACTAAACAAAGCTATTAAACAAGATCATTGTCAATATAAATCTAAATGATTAAGCTCTTATACTTATAACTTGTGAACTTTTCACTCCCAAATTACATTAATGATTTAAGAGTGTGCACTCTTTTTAACTCAACCATAGATCAATTTATCTTCATAGTTGAAATTCATCTAAGCTTTACAAATAAGCCTTGTGAGCTCAAATGTTAATAACATAGATAAACCTCGACTCAAAGCTAAAAGAGATTAGGAAACAAAACTTATAAATTGATTTGAGAAAATGAAATTTTTAACCATTCTTTTATTTTTTTCATATACTATAATTTATTTTTTTGCAATAGGAATGTTGTTCTTAGTTCGAACCCCTACTTAGGCCTTTCTCCCAAATAGGATATCGCATCAACAACCGGTGTTCTTAGTTCGAACCCCCACTCCGCTGCTAACGTTTGTGGGTTATCGCGACAACACCTTTTTCCTACAAAGCCTAGAATCCAAAGTCCCTTAGTTGCAATCATCACCTAGGCCGCGCTCCCTAGTGATGAATGCCTACGAACCTTGATTCCACGTACATAGTTTTAATCCTTAGTTGCGACCCCTCATTCCGAGTCTTTCTCGCAACATGGAACCCAACGATTAAAACTCTATATAGCTTTTATAATTCTATTTTTTGTGAATGACTTCATTGCACCAAAATAATGCTTTTCACATTAAAATGCTTCATTAGGCATTCTTTTTATAAATTATATTTTTTGATGACTGGAAATTTTCTCTTTATAAAATCAACTTATAAATTTGAAACCAAAAATCTTTCTTACATATTAAAATGAAATTCTTTTTTAAAATGGGTAAAGACTTTTTCTAAAGACATTGGTTGGACTTAGCAATTAAAAAGAGCAACGTATGATTAAGTGTGTTAAGAGCTTGTGGAGGAGTAAAAAGACACAAATTATTCATATAAGCTTTAGGTTTTTCCAATAAACCCTTGCTTAAGCAAATGCACTTATATTTAACTACACACCTCTTGTTCTCACATTTTAAAATTCAACGTAATAGATTTGTGAAAGAGCTTGGCCCCACAAAAGGTAGGTTAAAGAACTAGCTAGGCAATTTTCCACCCGTAACAAGTAAAAATTAACTCCTATTTCTCACCAACGACTACCAAAAATGATGTTTTCCCGCAGACTAACATCTTTTTGAGCTTTTCTTTTAAGCAAAAATTAAATATTTGTCACTTTTTCTCATAAAAGTTAATTCAAAAGGTTCAAAACAAGGTTGCGTGGAAATGCAAGTCAATATCGTAAGATATCCTTCCCCCAAACTAAAATAAAACTTTGTCCTCATAGTTTAAAAATAAGGGTCAAAAGGAATCTATAACAAAAATTCTAAAAGGACATGCCAAAGAAAGATGTTAGTTCGATAAAGACCAGGGATAAAGATTCCCACTTTATGAAGAGAAGATTGGAGACCATCAATGGAAATTGTGGGCATTGCTTTGTCCTTCCACAATTTTGAACCATGAATCTTCCAAAATCCGGAAAACCTAGACAAAAATCACAAACAACCAACAAGAAACGAAAAAGAACAAGCTTCCTCTCATTTTTTACATTGTTAGCTCAAAAACATCTTTAAAACGGCTTAGTTTTTGTTAACCAAGTACAAGCTATACTTGACCCCGAATTGATTTGTCCTTGGGGAAGCAAAGAAAAATATGAAAAGAAAATAAAAAGATAAAAAGGATAAGCATGGGGTGCCTCCCACGAAGCGCTTGTTTATTATAGAGTCCCCTTCGCTTGACTCTTTCCCCAAACTAGTTTTTCATGGTGGATAATAGTGAGGGTGAAGAAATTCCAAAAGGTGGAAACCTCCCCAAACTAGGGATAAAAGATATACCGTAGCATTTTTGATCTCGGGTTCAAAAAACTTTTTGGAAAAGATTTTCAAGAGAGAAAATGTGAACCCGAAAAATGCTTTGGTAACATGAAAGTCCATTAAGGGTGGTGAGTGGGGTCAAAAACATCAAAGGTCAAAAGAGCTTTAGATGGTGCTAAACCTTTTTGAACTCTTATCCTTAAAAGATCATTTATAAAAGATTTCCCATGAAATGTTATCCCTGGGTCAAATATCTTTCCCTGAATGTTCATGGGAAATATCATATCCACGAGATTAAAATCCTCATAAAACACATAATCACTCCCGACATAAGAGGTAGTCTCAAAATGATTAAGTATTTCAATGTCGGGATGAAAAACTTGTAACTCTTGTTTAAACTTAAGTTCAACTTTTGTTTCAAAATCCTCTTTAGTCTTTCTTTCAAAAGATTTAACCTTTTTATCATTTATTTCAAAGAAATTATCATCTTCAAGTAAACCATCTAAGAAAGCAATTTCCTCTTCATCATTATCATGAACTCCCAAAACATTTTCATTATCACTTTTGAAAACTTCATGGTTAATAAATGGTTAAGTGTTTCAATGTCGGGATGAAAAACTTGTAACTCTTTTTTGGACTTAGGTTCAACTTTTGTTTCAAAATCTTCTTTTGTTTTTCTTTCCAAAAATTCAACCTTTTTATCATTCGTTTCAAAGAAATTCTCATCTTCAAGTAGAGGGTTCAAATGACTCTTAAGAGTTTCCTTATGAACCTCCTCTTTAAGAATTGACTCGTCATTTCTAGAGGGAAAATCATCTTCTTTCTCAAAGAGAGGGTTTGAAAAAGTCTTAAAACTTTGAAAATCATCACAAAGAGGAAAATCACAATCTTTTCCAATTTTGGACTCTCTTGGGATTGGAATGAGATCTTCTTTGTCTAATTCTTTGTTTGGAATAAAGTTAAGATCCTCATTCCCCATTTTGAAAGAGTCCTCAAGATTATTGTTTGGAAAGATGTGTGAAATTGCACTTATGGAAGCTTTTTTAGGTGAATGAATAACTCTTCCTTGGTTAATGATTTTAAAACAAGCCTTTCTTCTAGCGACTGGGTCAGAAATTCCCTTAACTTCTTCCTTTTGTTTAATAATTTTTTCCAAAAGAGATTCAAAACTCGTCAACATTAGTAGGTGGTAGAAGAAGAATCATTACTCTTGGTCAAAACATCTTGACCCCGGGTCATCATAGATGTCCATCATATGGATTGACTCTTTGTCTTGACTACCATCTGGTTTAAAAACTATTCTTTCCATACCATCCCTTATCACTAGCTCTTCCCCGTGGACATCAATTAAGACCCGTGCGGTTCTTAAGAAAGGCCTACCAAGTATCAAAGGTACTTGGTAATTACACTCAAAGTCTACTACAACAAAGTCTGGCCGGGGAAAAAGTAAATCTTCCCACGGGACCAAGACATCTCTAGCAATTCCTATTGGAACACAAGAGAGAATTCGCTAGTTCTGAAGTGTCATCCGGGGTAGATTGCCAATGCACGGAAGGCCTAACTTTTGTATACGGGAGATTGGCTTAAGGTTGATACCTATCACCCTAAGTTGGTAGGGCTTTGCATTTAAGCTCACTAACATACACGGGTATGAGAAAATGTCCGGGAGATCCCCAGCTTTCGGAAGTTTTTGAGAATATTGTACCGAGCAAGTTTCACTACCGGTGTATTAGCCACATTTTTGTTTTAATTTTCTTTGTTTGACAACACGCTTTTTAACATCTTTTTGTTATTTAGGATTAAGATCAAAGCATCCGCTAAAGTAATGTCCACATGATTCTTTTTGAACAATTCCAAAACTTTTGGATTTGCCCTTTCTCATTTTCATCTTCTTTCATGCTTCTACCCTAGAGGATATGGGAAGAGGGGTCTCTTTAGGCAGTTCTTTTGATGGTGGAGAATTATCAACTTGAGCAGAAGAGGATCTCGGAGAAAATTGGAACAGCTAACTGGGCTTAACGGATTATGAGTTTTTTGACTAACCGGAGGTTGGATGTCTTTGGTGTCGGTTAGCACCTTATCCTTGGTCACCTGGTTTCCTTTCTCAGTCAAAGGTTCATTCTATCATAGAGAGGAGTGGAATGGTTGGCACATCGGTGTGTAAGAAAGTCCGCTTCGAGTCGTAATGGCTCTAGCTTCACACCTTGGGTTTGTGATGGTATTACTAGGTAAAGTTCCTGAACTTGATGCATTGCTATTTCCCATTTTCTTTTGAAACATGTTAAGCATCATATTCTGAAAATTCCTTTGTTCATTTTGAAAATCTTGTTGCTCTCTTTTGAACTCATTCAAATTCTTTTGCAAATTATTCAAAGTAACATCATTTGCTTTTGTGTAGGCCTCAAACCTTGAATAAGCACCGGAGCTTGTGTACTCGGTACTTGATAAGCTTGAGCTTGTTGTGTTAAGCCCGAGTTAGCTCCTTGATTAACTTGATAGGTTTGGTTCACATTTCTAGTCCCATTATACCCTTGATTCCCATTATATCCTTGGTTAGGTCTAGAAGCTTGTGGATTGGGTTGATTAAAGCCTGGTGGTCTTATTTGGTTTGCTAAGTTGGGAGTTCGGTACCCGGAATTTCCATTTTGAACAAAAATTACAACGAAGACGTGTTTGTTGAAAATTGTTGAATTTATCATGATAAAACCTGGGGTACTCATAACCTCCATTAGTCATAGGCAACACATTAAGCTATTGATTACTACCACAAGTGGTACACCTTCCTCAAACGGCTTTTAATCGGGAGCGGGGGAGTAGGCACAAGAGCTTTCATCATGTTTTTCATCTCATTCATTTCATTCCTAAAAGTCAAAGTCATCTTATCCTCTAATGCCGCTGCCATTTGTTGGAACTCAAAGTTAGATGATGATGAAGTAGAAGAAGATGGAGGAGCATTCGTACTTGCTCGCATCACGGCGTTCCGTGAACATCTAACTTTGGCCTTATTCTCTATGATTTGTAGTCCTTCGGTTGGACTTTTGTAGAGAAAATTGCCACCGGCAGCGGAATTAAGAGAATCTTGATCATTATAGCTCAAAGAATTATAGAATGTATCTAATTGGTGCATGAGTGAAAAACCATGGTGAGGACACTTCCTTAGAAGTTCCTTGAAACGCTCCCAAGCTTCGGAGAAAGATTCTTGAGCAATTTGACGAAAATTCGTAATTTCGTTCCGAAGATTGGTGGTCTTTGATGGTGGGAAGAAAAAATTGATGAACTTAGAAACTAAGTCATCCCATGTGAGAATGGAATTTGGGGGTTCTTTGTCTAGCCACGTTTTGGCAACCCCATCAAGAGAAAATGGAAAGAGAAGAAGTTTGATGGTGGTGTTAGGTACATCCGGGTACCTTTGGTTGTTAGTAATGCTCTCAAAATGACGAATGTGAGCATGAGGCTCCTCATCATTACCTCCTCGAAAAATTCGGTTTTGAACCAAATTAATGAGAGAGGATTTGAGTTCAAAGTTTTGAGCATTTATGATTGGTACAACTATAGCACTTTCAAACCCCCCGGTGGGAGCTTGAAGTTGCTCGGCCATAGGTCGGTCATCGGCCATTGGAATCGGATCCAAAATGAGAGGGATTGCCTCTTGTCGGTGTCGAGATCGTCGACAATTACGTCTTCTTGGAATTGTGTATTCCAAGGAGGATCGAGTGCGCATGCACTAGTGAAAATAACCAAGAAGAATTTGAGATTAAGAAGATTATTTTTTTTTTTTGGGGAAATTTACAATTTTTAATTTTTATTAAGAATGAAAACAAAAATATTTTTGGTAATCGTTTATTACAAGCTTCACGATAAGTCTCCAAGATTACGCACAAGTGAGCGGAAAAGCTTAGCGAGCCGCAATGACTACTTAGAGAGTAGCTATCACTTTTCCTTAAACTCACCTTATAGTTTGTAAACTTAAAGGTCCGTCGTACCTCGCAAGTACTTCACGATTTGTTTTGTTGTTTATTGGAATGGTTTAAGATGGATAGCTAGTATCCAAATGTTTATTATTATTATTTTTTTTAATAATTCGATAGGAATCGAATTAATGAACTTTTTATATTTTTATACAAAAATAGCAAAATAACTTCCAAAGGAAGGATCTTCGAAACTCTCTTCATCGAATTTCTTCAACAATGTTCAGACTTCCCCGGCAACGGCGCAAATTTGAAGTAGAAAAACAAATTTAATATACTTTATAGTATTAATTCGTAAGAGTTCTTTCCAAAAGACTTCTCACCAAAGAGATATTAAGGTAAAAATTTACTAAAAGGAACAAATTTGTATATTTTTATCCGGAAGTACTTTTCCTGGGTGTGTCCAACGTAATCGTGAATGAGAATTTAGGAATAATTCGGATTGAGACAAAGAATGATAAAGGATTTTTTTGAACTTTTAGTATACTACAAATGTAATAGAACGAATATGAAAAAAAACAAAACCAATAAAAAAAAAAAAACATTTAACTAAGCGAACTTTCACTGCTAAAACGTAAAAAACGCGAGCTAAAATTGAAATTTAAAAACTAGTCACAACCTTATAACCACTATAACCCTCCAAAACCCACCACAAACCCATTCACACAAAAACTTCACCAATCCAATTAAAAATAAAAACTAATATTATAAAATAATCTTAAATACAAATATACTTAAATAAACACACAAACAAATAAAACCCTATATCCCTCACCTTTATTATAATATATCAAAAAAAAACAATAATAAAACATCAACACAACCCCCCTCCAAAACATAAAACCCCACAAAAAATTAAAAACATCATCAACATTCCCCTAACCACCCAACCAAACAAAACCAACACTCCAAACAAACAACAATATCACCCACATACCCAACATTAAAAAAAAATCAAAAAATTATCATCCAAAAAATCACCAACAACAAACATTATAATACCAAAAATAACAAATAATTACCAAACAACACACCCACCACCATTCACCCAAAAATACCCAAAACCAACACAAACAACAACACTCACCTACTTTACTAAATACACCACCACTTTACAACCTCTTACTTCTTTCTAACCCAAATTCACCATACCCAAACTCCACCCTTTCTCCCAATTTAAAAATCTAAAACAACCCCCACCCCCACCTCATTAACAAAACTCCAACAATCTCCCCATCAAAAACATCCCCCACCCACACCCCACAACACACCATCAAAAAACACCCAAAATCCCTCCACATCCAAAACCCCCCCCTCCACCTATACCCCCACCTCTACCCCACATAAACTCCTAATAAAAACCCTCTCCAAAAATTCAAAACTCAAACAAACTCAACAACAATTCATACCCAACCCCACCCTAATAATATCTCAACCCTATATACACCCTTCCCAAACCCCCCCCCCACACCACCTACAACCCCCAACACCCTCCCCAACCATCCTCCCACCTTACACTAAACCCCATAAACTCTCAAAAAACCCTAACCTATAACAACAATCCAACACCCCACCCCAAAACCCCCATTCAAAACAAACAAAATTCCACACTTACCCCCTACAAACCAAAATACCACCCCCATCTTCAACCCCCTTCCCACCCCAAAAAACCTCCCCTCAACCTCAATCCTAAACCATAATCCATCCCTCATTCATAACTCTCTCTCTCACCATCCAACACCACAATTAATACCTCTCACTATCACCCCCACCCCTTCAACCATTCCTCACGCCCTCATATCCTCTCTCTACCCTCCTATCTCAAGATACCCTCCCCCTCCCCCCCTATACATCTCCCTATCAACAATCAACCAACATCCCATCATGTCCATCAACTACTTAACTCCATCCATATCCACCAATCCATCTCTCCCCCAACACCCCCACCCTAACACCCAAACCACCCAAATACCCAACAAAACTCAAACAATGTACAACATAATACACAACACACACAAACATGTGTCCCAAACCAACTCCCCTACCTCACCCCATCCCCAATCACTACTCCACCCATCTCTCCCTCCTCAACAATCCACTCACACCCACACTCAACCCATAAATACTCCCACCACCCCCACAATACCCTTCAAACTGTCCCACCCCTCCCTACAATCCACACCATCCATCCCCACCCACACACCAAATCCACTACAAATCAATTCTCCCTCCAACCACCCTATACTTACAACCACTGACTTACCCCCCACATTCAATACTAACACTACCCCAATACTCTCACAACCATACTACTCATCTATCCTCATCCATCCTACACATATATATATACTCTCTCCAGAACCTCCACACTAAATCTATCCACACCACCCAACCACACACTCTCACACATACTACCACCAACCACAACTCATAACATTAACCACACACTATCACTCTATCAACCATCCCCACACTACTACCTATAACACTCACAATCTAGCATCCCTTGTCCACATCATTACCTAAATAATCATACCTTATACACCACACCACTCTAAACCAACATGCCTCTCTCTACTATACTCCACATTCACTCATGTAACTCCATCCATCAATAATAATATCCACCCAAAAAACCTACACCCCACCCATAATCCACCCCCCCCATCAAACCCCCCCACAAGTCATATAACCCACACCACCACTATCTAACAAAAACCCTTCACCCCGTTCTGAGTGTTATGAATCACTCCCAATCACTTGTGTACTCCCATCCCCAACATATACCACATACACCCTCCTCATCTCAACTATCCCAGCCAATCTATGTTACCTACTCCTCTCTATACATATCCCTCATAATAACATCATCCACACTATCCACAAACCACATCAATTATCTTATCATATTCAATACCACATCCCCTCACCTAAAACATCTACTATCTACACCACCACTATACCCCACATACCCACAACATACATACCACCCCTCCCCACTCCCAAACTGTACATATATACTACAACCAACCACCATATGTATAACACCCAACACCATTCATCACCCCCTCCACCCAACACAACATATGTCACCACCACTCAACATCCATACCATTACCCAACAATATCATCTAATCCACTACACCATGAACCAACAATCTACTTCTTCATCATTCAACACTCAACTAAAATCCCATGTCAACTCTTCTAATCCATGCACACCTACCCACACATTCAACCCCTCTAACATACTCTAACAAATCATCATCCATATCAATCCCCTCTATTGTGCATCTGCCCACACAACTCCACTCCTCCAATTCTCAAATGTCACCAATTCTAATTCAATATCAATAACCACTACCACATCACTTCAGAACCCCTAAACAATCAGACCATCACCTACCATCTCAGTACTAAACCATAACCGCACTATAAAACCACACCAATTACCAATCACTACCTACCACCTCTTATACCAAACACAATCCACTGCCACCTTCCCCCAATACTAAATCCAACCATCCATCCCCCCTCTCCCCTCCCTACCCATCCCTATACAACTCCCATCCACTCACTACTTACATAGACTCTATAGAACATCAGTGTCACTCATCTATATCATAAACTATCAACTCTTATAAACCATAAACTCCACCACCTCTACTCACCAAAAATAGTCAGTCACCATAATACTCATAAAATCTAACATCAATCATCAATTTTAAAGACCAACCAACTTAATAATAACTATACCGTCCACTATAAATCTTACAATGTCTCATATTATAATCTCTATAGAACACTAACATAGAACAGTTTATTGAGTTTAAACTTTTCAAATAATTATCACACTATATAGATATAAATCTTGACTAAAATCTCTTGATTCCTAAATATAACTTTTAACAAACTCATTAAATTCTATGTACAACCCTCTTCTACTATAGTAAATAATCCAAACACCGTCCCGCAAAACTCCCCCCCACCACCTCCTCTCATCCATCATTGTCAATCCAAGTCTTCCACTAACAAATTCACTAACTCCATCTCTACTACCACCACCTCCTCAATAACCAACACTTCTCATTCCTCCAAATTCAATATATATAATCAAACAAAAAAATAACAAACACCCCCACACAACCCCACAACATCCCAACATCTAAAAACCTAACTCTGATAATGTGCCAAACCATCTATGAATATTACCCTTATATGTATTTACACTACCCCACCCCTAAACACTCCACCCTACACTCCATCTCTATCTAAACACAGTATCTATCATTAACCACACATCCCCACACCCCCCCCAAAACCTCCAAACATCCACTCCCCAAACCATCCCCATCTTTCCAACTTCTAATTAAAAACCCCTCCCTCAAAACTTATACAACGCACCACTAAATACAAACTTACATCAATAAAATGTTACCTAACTCCTTTAAAGTATTATGTCTAGTAATGAATCAACCTCCAATAAACCATACACCTAAAACACATCAGACCCCCACATCCACCACCCCACCCAAACACATCAAAACCAATCTCTTCCCATATCAAAAACGTAATTAAATCAACAATAACTACAATACTCCACTCACTATCTCATCATACCATCACATACACAAAACCTCCCAACAACCCCAACCCTGATCCCCTCATACAAAACCACCCTCCCCAACACCACTCACTTCCACTGTCCCCCACCTCGACCACTCAGACCTAACCCTCACCATCACTCACATACCCCCCCATCAATCAATATACACATAAATCCAATCACATTATCCTCTCTCCAGTCCAACACATTTAACCACCTACACTCTCCTTCTTCTATAATACCACAAGTTACTCACCAACTATAATTCCTACCTCTGTAACCTGTCTCGTACTTGTCCACCCCCACTCCCACCTCCCAAACAAAACCACAATAATCCATAATCTCACCACTCTAACATACCATCCCACTCAATCCCCACTAACAACAACCCACCCTCATACAAATCACACTAAAAAACAATAACAACAATACTAACCCATCTTACATCCACCAACATAATATAATTATCAGACCTTGAAAAACTCAAACAAACAACTCACACACGCACCTCTCACCACCACTCACTACTACATACCACTATAGTCACACTACACTCCTCAGTTCAATGCCACCACCCACCTAATCGCCCCCTAGATCACACCACTCTCCCCCCCCCAGTACACACCTCATTCAATCTCCTCCCACCTCAGTATCATCTCATAGTATACCCATGTTGTCCACTACTATCCTCTACCCCTACATAACATACTCATGTCCTACACCACATTAATCTGTCCCCTAATCCCACCAACCTCAAACATTCATCCTAATCTCTAATACACACAATCCATATGTCAACTACAGTATTCCTACCTACACATCTCACATCATCTACAAATCAAACTCCCTACATACATATCAGTTACTCCTCTCCACACCCCCCTGATGTCTCTCAGACATCCAATAACTCCAAACCTCACCAATATAATCCTCCTCCAACCTCCATCCACCGTCACCCACAAAATCACATACTATAACTCTATCACAGACCAAGTACCCTTACCTAAGCTACAGTACCGACGTCACAGAACTGTGTCCCGATCATTCACCACCAAAATACTCTACATAATGCAAATCTTCCTATCTACATCACCCCCCCCTATGTCATTCACCACAAACGTATACTCAGACTCTAATTCTCACAAACAATTAGACAATGCCTTAAACACTTTTAATCATTCCTCCCTAACCATTACAATATCTCTCATAAAAAACTCCTATCAGTAAGAGACCACAACCACCTAAATATACACATTCATACAGTCACTACATAAATACCTAAACTACCATTCTTACAAGAACTGCCATCTAACATTAAACTTCTTCCCTCACACATCATCAACAACATTCGTCATACTCACAATTACACACACCCACCCTACGTCCTCTCCTTGTTATATCCATTCACTCACCCTCCCCTTACTACAACAGTCAGTGTGCCAATCTCCCTTAACCCCACATCAAATCACCAAGTTACCAACAATACACAACTTACAGAAATACAAGTAACCCTACAATCACATGTCCCTCTATCACTCAAGTCTCTATACCCATATCCCACCACTAACCCCAACCCTTCTTAAACCTAACACCTACTATCCATTACTTCACACACTCTCACCCCACCATACATATAAAACCACCCCTGACAAAACCTCCCTACTCCTTTACCAGACCACCCATGCCTCTGTCCACTATAGACAAATTACTCAAAAACACACCCTCCCCTTGACACCCCACATAACTCCACCATACAATCACACTCACCATCAACTAATCATTCCAATTAATAATACCTTCAGATGACACACTCCACACACCACCATACACTTATTAACTCTAGTACCATCCCCAAAAATCCACACTAACCCTCATACCTCCCCTAATTGAACCTGTGTCCCTCGCCATCCTATATATTCCCACTCTCCAGACACTCTATTACATAGTATCACAGACACCTCAAACCCCCCTACCCCTCCCCCTCTCATCAATACCATACTTGTCCATCAAACACCCAACTCCTAACCATCTACCCCCTCTCCCTAACACCACCTTACCATCACCTACCGCTCTCTAACACCCCACTCCCATATCCACCCACTACTCCAAGCCCCAACCTATCCCTTCAAATATAATATTAACTCACCACACCCTCCCCCCAACCTCCCACTAAAAATATCACTCTCTCTAAACTCTCTCTGACATCACTCTTACTCTCCCCCTTCTTCCACACCTCTCATAGCAATCCACACGCAACAACACACATGTCCCCCCCACCCTACTCACACTCATACCCTATCCGCACCACTACACACGAATACCTATACACACGCTATCATACCACTGATACTTCTATCTATGTACACTCTATCACTCTCCTAACCACTCTACTCTATCTATCATATTCTACGCTCTATAATCAATCTCCAATCACAAAGCATACACACCAACTACCCACACTCACTTCAAACGCCACCTAATAAGAAATATTACATTACTAAATAACTCCATACTACCTCCCTACCTAACTAAATAACATACCAATTCTACTAACTGTGTGTACATTTCATTCAATCAACACGTAAATCACAATACTTTCAACAAATCTATCCCATATCATCACCTCACTCTCCCTATACAACCATTGTTACACTCTGAACTCCACATGTAACTATCCCTATAAATTACGCACAGAACTGTATGCACACTCCAACCCCCACACACCCCCCAACACCAATCCCTACCAAACTCACAAACCCCACAAACAAAACACCACCTCCCACAAAAACCTCCTCACCACAAACTCACCATTATAACAATCATATCACATCTCCAAATACCTACACATAGTGATCACCTCACTGTGTAATGTCATCTGTGTACTCTCCCCAGATTTTGTATGTTGACTAATTAAATATTCTCAATGTTTCTAACAGTAAACAATGTATCATACTGTCTTCATCCATAGTCTGAACTATACACTACCTACTACTCCATATCAACCAATCACAAACTATACAATTGCACCAAATAGAACACCAAACACCAATCAACATACCTCCTACAAAAAATTCAACTTCCAATAAATTTTCTCATAATTCAATCAATAATCACTATGCTACATGTCAACCAATTAAAATTAAAATACATCACAAAAAAATATCAGATACTACCTACCTAAATTACATACAAGTACACTCACACCATGACACCATCCCAATATAACTACTCTGCACCCCACCTATGTGATCCTAAATACTATATTACTTATCAGTATACTTATCACAATCCATCTACGCATACTGACTTGATACAAAAGTCATAGAGAAAAACAAACTAACAGACATCTCTATAATAACAATTCAATACACACTAAACCAACACAAATCCATAAATGCACCAGCTCCCATATCTGCACTGTCACACAAAACACTACACTTTACAATATATTACCATACACCCCAGTAACCATGTACATATTTACTTCAACCACCGCGCCACCACTAGAAACTATAATATAAGATAGATAGAGAGAGACACAACTCCCCACCCATTTCTTAAATATATACCATCACCCACTCCACTCCTCACTAGATATATAACTACCCACCCCCCACCCAAGCCCGCACCCCACGTCACTAGATACACCTATCATAATAATATGAATCATAACAGTGTATTTGTTCTTAATCTATCTAATCAGAGTTTGATATGCAATATGTATGTCGCTAAATTAATTTTTTGCCGATTGGTATTGTCTAGACAGTGTGTTCGATGAAGAGAAGTAAGAACTCAGTTATGTTTTGTCTCGCATCCAATACTTCTCCTCCAATACACAAATAGAAAATCTTACTCTCATGCGCCGAGTGCTATTTAGTTGTTAGAACTCATGATGACTAGCTCCGAGACCTTGCACTCGATTGATAATAATGCACCTTGTAGATGCAGTTGATGAGTACCCTACCATAATTTTTGTATATTGTTTGTTCACCCGCTCGCGCCACAAGTGTCTGTTACAAACTGCTGTGTGCTTCTGTTTTCGTGTCCATTCAAATTGCTTTTAAGTGCTCTGTGTAGTGAAAGCATGCATTAACATAAAGTTCATTGAGAGTGTAATTGTGAATCTAATGTGCCTCATGCGCTTATAAAAGAGAGCTCAATGCATATCTTCCAGCGCGCCATCAAACGAATGTCCGTTTTTATCGTTGTGACCTTGCACTAGACATCCTGCTCTAATGTGCTAATCACTCTATAATGAACGGCCAGGAAGGGTGCTGACCACTAACGACCTTAAGGACATACTTATGACGTCAATTACCACCCTCTATCTGCTCTCTCTCTAAATCTGCGGACGTGATCACTTATTGTGCCCCCAGCTGACGTCCTCGTCCACTGATACACAATAGTGCAGTACCCCTATTCGCCTTCCATAGTGGACTGACCATCCCTAGACCGCCTCTACCTCACTCCTACTACATTACTGATTCTATTCCAGATAAAGTTCTGGTGCGGAATCTTGGAGCGCGTATTCTCATTCCAGTGAAAAACGCACCTTTAAAGGAATGAGGCCAGCTGAATTCGATCACACTCCACAAGTGTCCTATGATCTTTGTCTCTATTATGCTGCACAGGTTTTCCGATCAAGCCAAAGAAATTCAACACTTAAAGGATAGCATCATCCCCCCCCTAAAAGTCAATAAGCAAGCTAAACCTCTGCTCTATAAACCACTGCAGCAGCGGATCGCAAAATGTGTGATCTTGAAGCAAAAGTTGGCAAGAAAGGATCCCTTAGAAACAATGGGTGCACAAAGATGTCAGTTCCAAACAAGGGGAAGTTTGCTAAAGGTGCACCCTTCGTCATAGAGATCCTTTATTTGATGAGATTCTTAAAGATACACTTGATCATATGGAAACTGAGGATGCTCAAGGATGTGGGGAGGACAAGAGATATAGTGGGTGAAGAGAAGGAGAATGATGAAGATGTACTTAGTACTAAAGATGTACTTAGTACTGACAAGGAGAAAGTTAGTACTGACAGACCAATAGTTAGTACTGACGGATCCAAAGTTAGTACTGACAGGCTGTAAGGATTAGAGACCACGTATGAAATCAATGTAAAGGGATGATTGATATATAGAAGACGTAAGTGCTACCTACACACTACTCATCACATCCCTACTTACTTTAACCCAAAAAAAATTATCTTTTTTTTGGCAAGTCTGCATGTAATAACAACTAATAGCTACAGGTTCCCTTTCAAACAAGAGTCAAGCCTCAATAAGCAGTTCTTCTCATATACGAGAGAAGGCTAGATGAAAGGTGTCAGTGTTACACAGGAATATTTGAGAAACTGATCAATACCTGAGGCACCTAATTCTCACACGACTCACTTCGACACTCTATATCAAGCTCTTCACATCTAAAATCTAATACCAAACGTCAACGACGAAGATAGTAGAAAAGGAGATGCAAAATACCTGATAAGGCCTATGCGCAAGGGTATGCCTGAAGTGTGAATAGAAGTTTAAACAGTCTTGCAATTGATGAAGAATTGTACGGAAAATACAAGAAGAGTGGGAGGTGAAGAAGAAAAGGAAACAGATTAGCTGAAGAAAAAGATACCAAAGAGCTCTATAAAGAAATTCATGATGACTGAGATAGAGATGAGATATATGAGGCTGATTAGACTTGAGTGTGAGACTAGTTCATGAAGAGATGAAATGAGAGCATTTACAATATAAAGAAGAGCAAAATTCTTATGACACTCAAGTTAGATTATTATATTGCTCAAAGAGAGTGATGATTCCTGCTCACAATAAGATTCAGAAGTATCAAGACAGATGTGTTCTCTTGTGTAGTAGAATCAACTTGAGAAATCAAATCTGTTCTTTTTACGATGACACTAAATTGAGCTAGTGTTCAGGACAATACATCTACAAGTCAGCATTCTCCGTTTATTCTGACTAAATCATCGAATACCGCATGAAGCAAGGTAAGAATACAAGCTTCTCGTACTGAAAGATTAAGAGGTCCATGAAGAAGTGAATCTTAATGTATTTGGTTGTCAGAGATGAAAGATGATCAAGTGCTAGAATCGAGTATACTAAGATTTCGCGTATATTGATTCACTGACTTCGTAGTTGTTAATGCAATTAACTGAGGAATCACAACGCAGAGTGGAAGTTGATAAAATGATGTGAAGATATAAGAAGCAACTGATGCAGAAATAAGATGAAACTTGTGTATCGGCAGTATACTAAATTCTATATATTATAAGAAACATTAGAAAACAAAAGCTCCATGACCAGTGATCCTCAAAACTATACAATATCTAATAAAAGGATTTTGAAGGACAAGTAAAAGGGAAGAAAGAAGATTCAGGACCAACAAACCACTTTCTGAGTCGTGATTAGTGAGAAAAGAGAATGATGAGCTTGAGCATCCCCCACACGCAGACTCCCCCTATGTCGTATCAAATACGATGCATCCATACGATGAGGCAAAATGAACGTGTGACA
Organism: Tanacetum coccineum; assembly: GCA_026074375.1. Taxonomy (NCBI): domain Eukaryota; kingdom Viridiplantae; phylum Streptophyta; class Magnoliopsida; order Asterales; family Asteraceae; genus Tanacetum; species Tanacetum coccineum. The sequence goes on from BQNB010010091.1 coordinate 39,050, forward strand.
CACGAAAGCCCGTGAATTATGAAAATACTTGATGGAAGTATATACTTATCAAAGAATGGAAAAAATTGAGAGTATTTGGAAATAAAACCACTGGTTGATAAGCTAAACCCGTTAGAGGAGTTAATCTAAATGTTGGTGATTAGAAGCAACATGGACCAAAGAGAAACTTATAGTTACTCCTCTGAATGAGGGTGTTGCTATTCATAGGTGATAGAGATGATTTGTAGAATGTTTGTATATTCATCTAGGTGATGGAATAGATATCAAGATGAGAATACTGTAAGGATTTGATTTTTGATTTTAGAGTACTTTAGGGGAGGATTTGATGATTATGTTTCAATCCAGATGATGAAGATAAGTTTTGGAAAAATCTCACTAGCTGGAGGATTAGGATATCTAGTAGGTAATGTTGGAAGTACATTGGTTTTATTTTTCTTCAGGGGAGGTGGGGGGGGGGGGGGTGGTAAATTCTTCTTTAATGATTAAGGCAGAGATTTAGGAGAGTTTAGGGGAGAGTGAAGATTTGGAGATTAGATTTGTCATTCATATGCTTCGTGCGGGAGAAATAAGTGAAAAGTATCCTGTTGAGAAAAGAAAGTTTGTTTTGCAAATGTTGGAATAAAGTTTGGAGTCTGAAGAAGACAGAGTACTTATGGCATTTGAGTTTGTTATATTGTAAAGAACGGTTAGATAAGAAGTAAAGTTAGTTTTTTGAAGAGTTAGAACTGTTTGCCGAGTTTTGGAATAACCTGGAAGACCTCTTAATGGAGTATGATGGAGGAGGATGGAGGAGGAGGATTTTGAAGTCAGTTGTTGGTGTTGAGTTTCAAACTACACAACAATTATGGTCATCAGCTTCACATTTATGCTTAACTGGCTTAGGACTGGCAAATAGGTCTTAAGCAAATGGCTTAATGGTTTTAAAGACTTCTTAAATCCATTTTATGGTTGAAATTTACCAAAATTTGTAGGGTTTTAAACTCACCTTGTTCATTGGTGAAGAGTTGGTAGTCCAAGATCAAACAGTTCGTGGTAAGACTAACAATATATATTGTTTAGCTGATAGTTTGCTAATAATCTTTATATGGTTTATCAATGCACCATGTTATGGCAATGAAGCATTGGCTAAGGTCCAAAAGCATATGGTATATTGGTATTTTGATAAAATCCTATTCGTTGATGGTTGACAGTTTACCAAAAAAATGTATGGTATTAACTCACATGTGTTGAAAATGAAGAGGTAACTATCCGAGAGCAAACGGATTACTGGTATAAGCGAACATCAAATCCGTTTTTGGCTGGTAGTTATGCCAAAAACTTCAAAGCACTAGTGGGATTGTATGCTGAAAAGATGTTGCTTTGTTGGCTGAGAAGACAAGTTGATGCTTGAGATGATAGTGTTATCTAAAAGTTTAATCATTTCACAACAATATAAAGCTATACAATAAGCAAATAGTAGAAAAGGAAGATGAGGATAAGTTGGATGATTTATTAGAGAGGAAAACTAGAGATGGAAGATTACACAAACAAAAAAACTAGAAATGGTAACCAAACACCCATCTCCATGTGTGCGAGAGGGTCATGTTATACCTTGAAGCCATACGTGGCATAGTGGGCTTTTTAATTGGGCCGGGGCTTGGGACTAAAATTGGGCTTTGAGCCGAATCACGGAAATATTCACGATTACAATCCAAAGCCGTTGAACCGAATTTCCTTATTACTGAACAAGATATTATAGACTAATAAGGACGATAACATTTTGTTCGACGTATATATAAAATTAAGGCTAACATCTCCATGTTGAGGTTCTTTCTTCAACTCCTCCGTATACCGATGACGTTGATAGATATGACTTTTTGACGTTTTTGCTTTGCCTTGTTTTGGTCTTGTCTTGTGTGGTAATGGGGACTTTGTTATTCATGTTTGTGATCTTGATCTTGAGCCTTTATCCTTTTTGACTTTAAGTTTTTGAGATTGTTATTTGCCTCATCTCCTTGACTTGAATCATCTTGATTTGACTTTTTGACAATTGGTGCTCTTGACAACATGTCATTACTTGTTTCATTCTTGATTGACATCATTGTGATTATAAGTCTAAAATTCCCCAATTGATGATTTTTATTTTGACTTTGAGGCTCTGTGATGATGGGGGAGGAAAATTAGAATCATCTATTTGGCGCGGTGAATGATTGACTCTTGAAAGCATGAGTCTATGAGCCATGTGTTTATGAATTTCCGACTTCGTATGGAATGAGGCCGCTGCAACACATTGTTTATCCTGAAATAAACAGTTAGCAATAAAAGATGAATTTGGCTTTGTCATTTCATCTTGGAGTTCGGTTTGCATTAACCTTGGTTTCCCGTTTTATAGTATAAATATATACCTCGTGATCAGGTAGATTTCAAAGATCTCCTTGCAGGGTTTCAGCTCATGATAGGGATCTTCTAACACAGATGTATTAGATTCACATGCTTGCTAGTTCTCTATTTACCGGATGTCTCAAAGCAGACAAAACGGTTACAGAGTGAATCAGATAGTTACTATCTGTTCTGATTAAGTCGTCAATTCATTTATAGACCAAAATTGATATCCAGTTATACACAAGCTGGATTCATATAGAATCTTGCAAGTCAAATACAGAGCTTGTTTGATGTTGGCTCTAAGAGGATTTCCTTTCACTGTGAATTACTTAGAAGTACACTAGTGTTCTGCAGATATCAAGGATATTGCGTAGGACTCTTTGTTCAACTTGTGAATTTATGGTGTGTTCAACATGTGTATTTTGACATTGTGTCCTATGAAGTTTTTATACTTTGATCTCCTTCTGGGCTCTCAGATCGATGTTATGCACTTTTGGTTTTAGTAATGGAGGCTGGAGCAGACTGCCACCTATTTCATAATCAACAATTGGGAGTGAGATCGTCAATAGATACGTGTGCTATCTCCGTGACAAATGAGACAAGTTTCTTGTGAGCGAAACCTGAATGGCTGGGAAGGGTTGGCGTATTCTGAATCACTGGGTCCATGATGTCGTCTTCAATTTCAACATATCTTTGTGATTTTGAATGATTATGTTATTGACCTGGTTTCTTGCTAAGGTGTAAGGGAGGGGTTTATTTCTTCACCTTATCTACATTCTTTTTCATCTTAACCCTTCAATGCTTACCAGGACGTCATTACTAACACCTTGTTGTGATTATTTCAGTGTTAGCTCAATCTTAGTCGGCATTTTTCCCCTTATAACATTCATCTCCAATCATTCCTAAGGACTGCTATTTCTAACTATGGAGGTCTTGGGTAGATCACTCTGTTCTGGTTTGGATCCGTGGACTTATACCTAACCTAAACACCTTATGACTTAGAATGTTCATTGAATAATTAATAGGTTGTTGGTTATAAAGATCGAACCATAAAACTTTTTCTGACGTTGTTTATTTCAAATTACTCCCCCACACATGTGCTCGAGATGCGAACTTGTTTAGCAATAAGGAAGAGTTTGCACTTAGAGTTTTAAAGATCACATTCATCTATATCATATTTTAATTACCAATTTTCTCCCCTTATTGTAAATATAAAACCACTTAGTATTTGAATTACAATTATTAAAATTTGACATGAAAAAATTTCCATGGGGCAGAAAATTATACCTCGGATATTGGCATGAATTTCCACATTCGATAGCTCACCTTCTCCGTATATATGGGATAACCAATATTGGATTGAATACGTGATCGATTGTAGTAGGGGATGAAAAATTGATATGACACCACAGATTGTTGAAGACGGAGTGAGATGCCTTAGTGAACAATGTATATTAATAATTGACATTATAAGTTTCCACATTTTAATTTTACAGAATGTGTTTGGATACATAAAATTGACATTTATGAGATGTATCCAACACATTAAAAGGCTTTGTTTTTAAAAAAGCTCCCCCTCAGAAATTGATTCACATAAAATGACATTTTACGTACTATTTTTTTTACATTCTTGAAAATTATTCGAGGAAGGGGTGTTGAACACACAACTTTTATCAAATAACACTTTTTATGGTAAAGCCACATATTATAATTGTAGACTATTTTTGACATTGAAAGTTCTTTTTGAAAAAATTGTGTTCAACGTTTTTAAAAAACATGTAGAAGTACTTATCTTCTATTTTAGAGTTTAGCGACTGAAGCGTAAACTTCCCCTGTTAATTCGAGACCGAGTATGCACCGAAATGTAAATAAGTCATAGAGAAAAATTTTAGAAATGATGTTTTGAAGAAGCATTTGAAATCTCGCTCGAACTTTCTATTTACAGCCAGTGTGTCTATGTAATCAAAAATTTCATAGGAACGTAAAAACTTGTTATCGATTCCAAGTGACATGTGATTCGAGAAGATTCTATTTTGGTATTTTTGAATGAAATTTTTCTGATTTTATTATATTTTTTATTCTTGGTTTTTATTTTTCTATTTCTGTTGGATGTTTTATATTTTTGCATTTTCTTTTTCAAAATTTTTATAAAAAAATAACGATCGCAATTAAAAATATTTACAAATTGATGTTGATGGATCAAGCTGATTCAATTGCCAGAACCCTCAGTTCATAGGGAGTCTAAATCTCATACCGAGATTGTTGACAAGATACTTAAACTATCTTCGATAAAGCTTTTAGTGAACAGTCAGCTAACAGAGTATTCAGTTTCCGACAAAGGAATATTCAACAATCACCCTTTCGATCTGTTCTTATGAAGTGATATTAGACATCGATGTGCTTGGTACGGGAAATGCTGGACTGGATTGCCGAGATGGTATGGTGCTTTTGGTCACATTACATAGGCATTTACTCATTAGTGGAAGCCATAATATGTGAGTGTAGTTTCATCCATAGAATTGGCGCAGCAAGCAGATAAAGACACATACTCGGCTTCTGCTAAAGACATTTGAAGTGCATGGAGTCTGCTTTTTGGATGACCAGCTGATATACTTTCACCACCTATGAAAATATTATATGCCACAAGATGTGTCTTTTGTGAATCGAGACAGCCGCGCTGATCCAGAATCTGAAAAGCTGTTAGTTAGTATCGAAACGGTGTTCCTTTCGAATACCGAGGGACCCATGTCATGGAGTCTTTAAGGCTACGAAAGTCTTTTAACGCAGTGAGATTTTCTCAGTCCGGGTTATGCTTGATATGCGAGCAATAACATGTAGCTTAATGCAACCAATATTAGTTCTGCTTGCTGTGAGGTAATGAGTGTTGCCGACAATTTATACGATATTTCGTTTGGTCGACCGGAAGAGTAACACTCAAGTCAGCATCAAGGTGTTTTGTAGCTTGTTGTACCAATGCTTTCACATGAGGTCATCACCATGCTTTTTAAGTATCTCTTGAGACATACTTGCTTGGTTTATAAGATACCCGAGGGGATTGGTGGATTAAATTCCTAAAAAGAATTTTTAGCTCCATATAGACATGTCAAATTGTTTTGCTATGAGTTTTCGAAATCGTTTTGAAAGTTTTGGGTTTGTAGAACAAAATTATGTCAATCAACGTTAAATTTGCACAAGCGTATGGTTTTCCCATGTATAGTATGAACAGAGGTTGGATAATAGAAATCCTTTTGAGATCGTTGGATACCAGGAAGTTGGAGGAGTTCATCTACCACGCTCTTGGTGCTTGTTTGAGACCATATAATGCTTTCTTGAGTTACGGTAATCTTGTCAGGATGATATGGTCAACAAAATCCATCTGGTTGGTTTAACGTACACTTCTTCTTTTAGAGGTCCGTAAGAAATGCTGTTTTACGTCAATTTGGTGAAACTGTATGATTTGTGTGCAGCTATAGCAAAATGAACAATCGTACAGTACCAACGACGCAACTGGTGCAATTGAATCTTCGAAATCAATCCTTCCTTTTGAGCATATCACCTTAGCCACAAGACGAGATTTGTTGCGATATTATAGTATTTTCCTTTCAGTTTTTTTGTTCAGAGCAATTTTAAGTACTGCCATTCTTGCAAAGTGGGTCTGTCGATAATTCCATACATCTAATCGTTACAAACTGATGAAGTTCTGCCTGCCATTGATTCATCCATGCAGAATCAGCCATGACTTCTTTGATGTTCTTTGGTTCAGTTTGACTCACGGTAGTGTGAAATAAATTCTCGCCATCTGTTTCTAGCTGAGATGACGTTTGTTCTCATGATTCAGACGGATTTCAATGACTTGTGCTATGGATGATTTTGACCAACTTTGTGCGGAAGGATGATGTTGATGTAAGTTATGCATGTTTGAGTAGCCAACATGACGAGACGATGTCTCCCTTGTTCAAGATACCGGTGTACTGAAAGATGTGATAAATTCATCGTCGTCAAATGATGATTTTCATGTATTTGTTCTGCTTGAATACTGTTCTCATGTGCAGTGCATAGTTGGTACTTGAGTTGGCGTTTGTTGTGTTGAATGAATTGTTCATAGGAGGTGTGGATCTGCAACATCGGTTGTTGTAGAAGAGTGAGTTGTGTTATGTTGTTGACGTTTATCGGGATTATCAGCAGCATGAACAGTGAAAGACTTTGACACAACAGGAGAAGTTCCATTGAGTAATTCACTGAACATCGGACTATTATCATTCCAGTCATTTGGCGTTGTTCTGTCCTCCGCAACTTGAGGAACATTTTTATTGACTTTGTGGACGGGCTTAAACTGTGTGTTCATAGTACCGTTGTTGAACATTTTGGCCGGGTCAGAAATGGATCGTGCATTCGACGCCATTTGAGGCAATTCGTCAAAGTTAACATGAATTGTTTCAACTATCATTCTTGTTCTCTTGTTAAATACCCTGTAAGCCTTTGACTGAGTAGAATACCCAACAAAAATACATGCATCACCTTTTTCTTTCATTTTGTCAAAATTTTCACCATCTCTGATGATGTAGCATAAGAACAAAGATGTGAAAGAAATTGACTGACGGTTTTAGGGCATGTGATATGATAAGGTGGGTTTTCTCATGTCGAGGATAGTACAAACGTGAAACGGTATTTGAGTAAAACATGTGTTGCAATTGCTTCAGTAGGCGAAACAGAGGAACTTTTTGCGGCGTCTTAGCATTGTTCAAGCCTGAGCTCAAACAAAGAGTATCGTTCCGTCTTTCGACTACACTCGTTTTGTTCAGGTGTTCGTAGCAGATGAAGTTTCGTGTCGTATTCCCTCTTTTGCAAAGTATTGCATGAAGAATTTATTAAGAATTCGTGCCTTTTGTCAGTTCGAACTGTTGTACTTGTGATGTAGTCCTTTTGGGAAAGTTGAGGAAATCAATGAGAACTGCACCAGGTGTTTCGTCCTTTGGACCTTAAGAAGTAGGTCCAAGTATATCGGAGAAGTCATCAATAATGTACAAAGAACATATTTCTTTCATTACTGCTTTTCCTGCATTGGACCACATAAGTCCATGTGTAGAAGTTGTAACCGTCTTTTTGAGCTCGAGGTAGTCTTAGTATGAAAAGACTTTCTTTTTGCTTTCCCCAACTCACAAGAAGAACACAGATGATCTTTGACGGGATTTCAGTTTGGAAGGCCATTCCACAAATATTTATCCTTGAAAGCAAGTTGATGGTGTCGAAGTTTAAATGAGATAGACGACGATGCCATAACCATGCTTGAGACGATGTTCTGACCTTTAGCCGATTAAGCAAATTGGATTGGGAGAAGTTGACTCTTGAAGAGTAATGGAATACAAATCTGTGCCACGAGAACCTGTGAGACGATCATTTCCCTGCAAATCACGAATGTAACAGGTAGACTTCGAAAGCAACTTCCAAATCCGCATCACAGAATTGACCAACCGAGAATAAATTATGATTAAGCCCTTCGACGTATAAACCCGTTTGATGTAATAGCACCTTGAACAGATTCTCCATAACCAAGGAATTGGTGCATTTGATCATTTCCAAACTTCACAGTTCCAGAAATTTCTCACATAATTAGTTGAAGCTTGAGATTTCACTTCATGTGTATTGAGCACCAGAGTCTACGATGATGAATTATCTCCGACGAGCTGCATAAGAATTGAGATGACAATGGAGTATTGGCACAGGGAACACCTAGGAGTCTTATGTTCAAATTATTTGCAATGTTATAGATGCATTTCCTAGTGGCATACTAACGTTTGGGTTAACATTCTTTTTGAAACTTAGGTTTCCATTTGTATCAGATGGTTTATATTAGGATACACCAACATGCATGTTTACTAACTTGCTCATATTATTCCTAGTGATGTTCTTTTATAGATTTCTTGACAGCTGGAGTCTGTGGCAAAAGGTTTTCTTACTGTGATGTTGCAATAGATTGGTTCACATATATACTTGGGGTTTTGTAGTTACGATACAGGCAAACGGCCTTTGGTTGTTAGGTCCTAGAAATTCACGCATTTATATAATGTAGATACACACAATATGATTGTATTTTAGCACACAGTTTCCACAAGGTAACTAAAAAGTTAAAATGCGAGGTTCTGAGCATTCAAACTGTCATTACACGCAGTTACATACGTTTTTATTAGAAAACTTAAATTTCCTACGGTGGTTTTCTACTTGTTGCTTGTTCCCTTGACTATTGTTAGACATTGACTATATCTTCCAGAGTGATTGTTTAAGTGTGGTCTGCTAACCAATAGTATTGGGGAAATTTTCTCTGTAGAGAAAGATACTCCGTTTGGTAGGTTCTAATGTCTTGATGCAAACTGAGGTTTTCTAGTATTGATTAGTCTTTGTGTGTACTTTATACATTCCTGGTGCGACTTCATTGTGTTCTTGGCAATTGGCAACTTTTCTGATGGCAAAATCTGTGCAGTGAATGTGTTTTGAAAAATTTTTGACACATTTTGTTTGGTACAGTCTTTTTTTTCGACGTTGAGAAATTTTCTTGCAAGAGAATTGAAAGATAGCTGGTTTACTAAAATGGATTATCTTTGACTTTTAAAAGGCATTTCGGTTGTCGGAGTAACGATGATTTTTCAAATTAGTTTCCTACAGATTTTCCTTTCATCTTTTCTGATGGTTTTTTCGTCACTCATTATTGCAATTCCTTTCGTCTTGTAATTTAGCTTTCAAGTCTTGAATTTCAAAATACCTGTTCCGTTCTTTCAGAAATACGTTTGATCTTGATTTTCTTTGAAAGATTTGTTTGTTTTATCTTTTCAGTACAATGTTGTAAATCACGTACAAGATTAATCGATGTCTTTGAAGAGATTCAATATTCTTTGACATTGTTTTACTATTTGAAACGTCTTTTCAAGACGTTCCACTTTTCCAAGGTTTCTCCGTAATCAAATTCGCAAATCAGTGAATTCATCTAAGTCTGTGTATATTCCAAGTATCGCATTCATGTGAATCCGCATAGTAATCATTCCCTTGAAAAGACGGTCGATTTCATCAAAAATGGTGTTTTTGGAGTTTCATTTGTGAGATTAAGATTATCTACCTCATCTTCAAGAGATTTAAACATATTCAAATCAGCAACCATTTCCTCTTTCAAACACAAGTGATTTCTTTCTAAGTCGCATTCAGTTGGCTAATTTGGGGGCCAAATTTTCTTCTATTGTGTTTTGAATGAAAGGGATCGATGTTACCAAAAATATGTTCTTTTGCAATTGTTTGTTTGCAAACGTCCAGTCCATCAATATGTAGTATAAACAAGCTTTTTAATCTTTGAAAAGTTTTTAGAGCTTTTACACTTTTGATCCAAGCATGGATTATCCATTCGTTTTTCTAACAAATTGATGTGTACAAAAAGATCTTGGAAAATTCCATATTAGAAGATGTATGACAATCTTTGACGTTTTTGGAAAAAATAGGTGTTGTTTCGGCCGACTTTTCTTTGTGGATCGAACCAATCATAAAGATTATTCACTGAGCATATAAATCAACGGTCTCGATTAAATCGCTTAATTTGATCGACGTTTCTTTATCAAGAGAATCGTTTTGTCATAATCAGGGGCTCTAACATCAACCGCAAATCGATTTCTAATGTGAAACCTATATTATACAGACAAGGATTCGCTCTTTGAGCTTTTGAGAGGATCTAGGTTTTGCAAAACTCGTTTTACAATTATGCATTAAGATATTCATTGTTTGAACAGATGGACCGTTTTATATCAATATCGTTCAAACCTTGACTTTGTTTTCTAAAAGCAAATGACTTTATCAAGTTCCTTGTCTTCACGAGTTTTGTCAAGCTTAAATCTGGCCTTTTTGCTTGTGACATTATTGGAGATGGTTTCTTGATGTGACAACAAAGCTCCTTTTTTTCATATCCGAAAATCGTTTGATTTAAATCTTTTATCTGTTGAGTATATGCTTTAGTGATTTTTTCAAAATCGATTTTGTATGAATTTAAATCCCTTTTGCCTTGCACAATTCAATTTTAACTTTAAGCATAATTCCATCTTTACTTATCAAGTTCGCTTGGAACTTTTAGGTCTTTGAACATCAACTGATTAGTCTTGGACAGTTCATGGTTTGCTTCTTTGAAATCGTTATTTGATGATTCTATACTTTTATTCTTAGTTTGAAAGACTTCAATTTCACCTTTCAATTTATCAACTAAACTCCTTGTTTGAGGATCCCAAAATTTATTTCGGTTTTTGCTGTCATCAATTTAACATTTTAGTTTCTGAATTAAAGAAGCAAGCCTCAATCGTTTCTTGGATCAAGAGCATCAGTTTCATCCTGGTCATCTGAGCTCTATCTTACACATATATCCGGATGTAAATCAATAGTGATATTGGAGTACCTTGTTCCGTCAGATATTGTTTTCATTTTTTTTTTTTGTTTTTTTTTTTAAACTAGATTAGGTTGATCAAGGATGGTTCATTTTCCATGGCAAAATTATAGTTGTCCATTATTGTTTTGTACCTTATGCTGTTGGACTCATCATCAAGATTGGTACAGATTGTCAACTGGATCTGGAGTAGTAACCTCTTGATGTTGTGCCATGTTACATATAATGTGCTTCCCAATTCTTAATATCAGATCATCATCTAGTATCATCCTTCCAATCAGCTTGTCGCATTCAACTAACCCCACCTGCCTTCTTGTTTACAAATAACATTTTTTCTTTGTGATAAGCTGCTCCTTTACTCGTTATCGGTTTCTGACATTCCCTTGAAAACTTGCCCATATTCCTTGCAGTTGTAACACTGAAAATCCGGACTTTTGCTAGACCGGAGTACCTACATTTCCCTAGCCCCTTATAGCAACATAATTTGCCGATTATCATAACCAGTATCTCTGTTAGGTCGTGAGAGAATTGTCTTGATTAGCTGACTGGTGTTTGGATGAAGTTAGAAGGTTGGTTGGTGGTTTGGTAGGATTTTCTTAAAACGAGAGAGAAATTAAGCCATGAGTTTGTCAATCTCTTTTCCTTTGACATTTCTCATTTCAGTTACCGTAAGCAGGTTATGGATTTATATTAGGAGCAGAAGAGGTTTACATGCTTTTCCCTCTTTTCCGTGGGACTGTAGCAGATCTGGTGGAGAATATGGTGTTTTGAGTAGGATGGTTTGGAGGTGGTTTAACTGGTTGTGGTGAGCAACAAGTGCAAGTGGATTAGCGTACGTGTAGTCTTTCAGTTCGTATCTCATGGACTTCATTCTAGGTGTTGCTTAGAATGTCATAAAGCTTGTGATTGGAGGACGTCTTCAGCTCTTGAATTGCTTAACAAGTGTCACAACTTTGCCATTTGGTTGTAATGAAGTAAGAATGGACATTGACTGATGATTAGTAACATTACATGTGATTTCGGACAAGCTCATTATCATCTTATAAAAACCGGAGTTAATACGATTCAAGTTGATTCACATCTCGTGATTGATGTGAATTTTCAAACTCACAATATAAATTGGTTTCAAGATCTTTGAACAATTAATTGATTCACTTGTTTCAACCTTTCAATGGACTTTCACATTTACTGCATTCGGGACAAAGCATCAACGGTGGAGTAGTATAGATATCAATCCCTGTCAGAAATGATATGAAAGCTACAGCATTCATTTGGATTCGTATGTCTTGTGAACATTCTTATAGTTCTCCATATACTCTCTGTGGTTTTTTCAGAACTACCGTTCAGCCAACTGGAATGTTTCTAGGCCTTGATATAGGTATGGTGAGATTTTTGAGAGACATAGTGGTGAGTTCACGGTTAGTTTTGGTGTCATTGTATCTATTGATTTGGACTTCCCATCTGAACGTAATATTAACCGTGCTAACATTGTGGACGATCTTTGTACCTGCTTAATGATAGATTATGAAGAGCATTCGATTGATTGTGTATGCAAATTGGTATTTAAATTTGACATTTGATGTTGTGACTGGATATCGGATTTAAGTAGGTATAAAGTGTTTGTTGTATGTGGATTGAAATTGATTAACGTTTACGGATTTTTACAAAATCTATGATTTGGACCGAGAAAAGAATTGTATCTTTCGCGGGATTTACATAATATAAAAAACCGTAAACAAAAAATGTCAGCTCGGTCCTTATTGCAAATCACTAGTTCGGTTCTATGCTTGTTCGGTTTGCTGTTCTGTTGTTACTTCTATTGTCTTGTTCGGTTCTAAGGGAAACGCTAGATCGGATCCTTAGTTCGATTGGTTAGTTCGGGTTCTTAAGTAATATCGCTAGTTCGGTCTCTAGTTCGATTGTTAGTTCGGTTCTTAAGTTACGCTAGTTCGGTCCTCTAGTATGATTGTCTTGTTAGAGGTTTGACAAAGACACCTAGATCGGTCCAAACATACACCACTCGTTCGGTCCCTGAAGGATGAGACTCGATCGGTCCTCAAAAAAAATCACTCGATTGGTCCTCAAAGGAAAAATACTCGATCGGTCCTCAAAGGAAAATTACTCGTTCGGTCCAAACAGAAATACACTCGTTCGATCCTTGAAGGAGTAAGCTCGTTCGGTCCTTGAAGGAGTAAACTGTTAGATCACAAAACAAGTACGTTGCTCGATTATTTTTTCTTTCCGTCCTTGCGTTTTGACAGCAACCAAAAGAACCTCAAATAGACGCCTTTTGAAGCCAAGGAAACTACAAGCACTAAACACCGACGGGAAACCACACGAAATACCCACAACGAAAAAAAAGAAACAAACCACCGTGTTGCGAATGATACAAATGTTATCCTAAAGTTTTAATCCATTTCACAACACTAAGCTTACCAATAAGCCAAAAATTTCGTAGAAAGAGAAGAGAGAAAAGTTGGAAGATTTATTAGAGAGAAAATTAGAGATGGAAGATTACACACACACAAAAATTATGCAAATGGTAACCAACACCCTCTCCATGTGTGGAGAGGGTTCTTTTATACCCTTGAGCCATAAGTGGCATGTGGGCTTTTCTCTTGGGGTCGGGCTGGCTAAACTTGGGCTTTGAGCTCCGAATACGGACTATATTAGATTACATCCAAGCCCGTTGAACGACTAGACTATTTACTTAACAAGACTAATTAGATAATAGACCCGACAACATTCCTTGTTCGACTTATATAAATTAGGCTAAGTTCGTGTTTAAAAGCCAAGCAAGGTTAAAAGTGTTTGGATACACTTATGCGCTTAAAGAAGATAAATCTGAAGAAACATGAAGTTAAAAGAGTTCAACATTCATGTTTAAGGGAGGATTGTTGGGAATTACGTTTTCCTAACTTAGTACCGACAGTATTAATAGTTAGTACTGATAGTTATAGTTAGTACTGACAGTACAAAATGTTAAGTACTGATCAGTTAGTTAGTACCGATAGAGAATTAGTTGTACCGTTTAAAGAGATATGTATGGATATTTTAGGAAAATATATGTACGCGTTTTGTATGCCTGTTAGGGTTTATCCTGGTCTATTAAAGGATCCTCTGGGCATTAGTTAGATATACGAGCTCACTATATCTCATACAAAATCATATTCAAAAAAGAAATCATAGTTAGTAATCTGTAATCAATCAAAGCAAGATTTTTAGAATTATTATTTAGTTTTTCATTATTCTTCGTTAGTACTTGTGTTAGATTCGCATTAACACATAGTATTCGTTAATATCATAGTCAGGTTCTCTACTAGTCAAACTGTATTTATACATCTTGGCTATCATCTTATAGGTGCAGAGATCTATTCAACAAGGGACTCACAAATTTTGTCATTGTCGCCAGTTCTTTATCAAAGATTGCACTTTAACTCAAAGACACGTTTCATCTCAAGTTTCTCAACTTTGTAATCCAAGGATTAATTAAGAGGGATTTGTGTTTTTATTTCTCGAAGTTGAATCCCATTTATGTTTTTCTTTTTCATGTTGTAGCTTTAATTCAAAATCAACACTTTGCTTTTGACATCTTTTTGAACATCTTTTTTATAAAAAATTTTATTCTCTGACTGCAACCCTCTTGAATTAAAAGGATTTCTTTTGGAATTGATCAAGTTCATATTAAGATCATATCTCACACATTCATGATTAACAACACTCACAGTCAACATCATGTTTGAGAGATGCTTCAAAGTTGATCTTTTCAACAATCATTTTGCTTCTCATAGTCATCAAGCTTACTTCTGTCGCTCAAAAATACATTTTTATTTCTTTTTTATCCTTTGAATTAGACTCTGAAAAGAATTCAAGAGAAACGTTAACTCGTTAAGAAATTGGTTTAATTGGTCTTTGACAAAAATCATTAATTTGTATCTCTCTTTGGTGATGTATAAAAAAATGCTTGCTCTTTTATAGTTCTTTTGTTTAGCAAAGACATGCTTTTCAAAACCCAACTTTTTAATCTTGTCTAATTCTATGATTAAGGTGATCAACTTGGCATATTTTTTGATACCGGAATCTAACGAGGGATATGAAGAAGTGAAAATATTTTTGCTCGACAGAAAGCCCTTATTGGGAAACAAAATCGTTATAAAGCGCATTAATTTTTTGTAGTTAATTAGATCGTCCAGCCAATTTTGCTTATTTGCAAGCATTGGGATCATTCATTTTTTTTGTCATTTTTTGTTGGGACTTTTAAAAGCATCTCAAGAGTTGTCCTCAGGAATCTTCTAACATTCAAAGGATTTCTAAGTTTACCCAAACTAGATGTAACATATAATTTTGGACACTTTGAAATTGCTTGCTTGAGTGTATAAGGATTCGGATACCCCAAACCATGTTTTAATTGTTGGTCATACACAGACAATGGTTTTGGTCCAAGCATAAACATTCCTTGTAAAGAATTACCAAGTTTCAAAATCAGATCAACATTCTTTTTCAGTTTGGCCTCAAGATCTAGAATAGTATCATGATAAGTATCCTCTTTTTCACTCATTTGCCTTTTTAAAATTGAATGAGTCTTTTGTAATTCCTCATTTTTCCGTTTGTAATTTTTGACATCTAAATCTAATTTATCTCGTTGTTTTTCGAGATCTCGAATGATATCTCGATCACGAACTAATTGAGACTGAGCTTGTTTATTATAACGTTTTGCCCGTTCATCAGCTTCAAGAAATTCGTTGAGATAATTATTATCCTTGTTTATGTTTTCCAAAATCCGAACCCGTTCCTTATACATCTCAAGCTGACTAGTCAAATGCGTGTTTTGTTTTTGAACTTGTTGAGCAAATATTTGTTGTTTTTCAGCTTCCTGATATGCATTTCTAGCAAGTTTTTCTACTGCACATAGATCAGGAACATGTGTATCTTTTTCAACACTGCCACTATTAACATTTCCCTTGAATGAATCAAATTTAATATTGCTATTAATTTGATCATCACCAATGGTACTGTTAATAATTTTAGTATGAGTTGGATACATTGGTTTATTATTCTCATCGATGGATGAAGATTGTACCTTACTTATAAATGAAGACTCACAACTTGGTCCATCATCAGACGTATGATCAGCTGGTTGAATTCTGGCCATTAAGCATATGTTTGCACTGAGTTCTTCAATTTCTTCCATCCTTGATGCGTCAACAAAGAGAAAATCATTCTGCTCATTAGTAAGAATTACACCAGCTTCATCCTGTTTTGCCAACAACATTTGTTCCATGAAATACTTCGAGTCACAAACCCTTGGCTTTGGACAATTCCTAGCATAATGTCCTTTTTCACCGCAGTTGTAGCATTGAACAGTTGAAGTATTGCCTGAAGATGGAATTCGAAGAGTCCTTTGAACATTTCTAGTCTCTTTTGGAGCATTCATTCCCTCAACAACTTCCTCTTGAACATAAGCTCGTTTGCTATTTTTTCCGGTATTGCCAGAATTCCTGCTTTGAATATTCACCCTGTCGCCTTGAATGATTGCTTGATTTCTGGTGTTGGATGAAGCATGAAGACGATTATTTGTCTGATTAGAGAAATTTTAAGTAATGGCTTTTGCAAGTAACAACATTAAAGAGACTAGAGGATCTTCAGAATTGTTGTGGACATCATCCTGCTGGTACTCATCATCATAATCAACCACAAACGTAGGATGTGTCACATAATAAGATGATGTTTGTCTGGAGGATGAACTCGTGTTTGCTACTAGAGCCAAAGGGTCATGAGACTTTTCTAACTTCTTTGCTCTTGAAGCATTAACCAGTTTCTCAAATTTCTGAAGATAGTCAAAAAGATCATCAAACGAATCCACGGTCAATTGTTTAGAAAGACAAACTTGAGTCACATATTTCAAACATTCTGGTTGCAAATTATTCAAAAACTTTATGTTAATTGTCACGGTTGGAAAATTCATGTTGTTTCTTTCTAAATCATTCATTAATTGAGCAAAATGGTTGTAAACAGAAACAAGTGCTTCTCCTGGTTCAACAACAAATTGATCAAATTCATTCATGAAACTTGTTTCTCTGTTAACTTTGTTTTGTATAGTTCCCCTCATCAATCGTTCAACTCATTTCCACATATCCTTGGCCGAAGTGCAAGCATCTACATAATTGTAAATCTCATTAGGAATAGAAAGTAGAATCATATTCATGACCTCCATTTCAACATCATGGAGCAATAGGTCATCACCTTTAAGATCCTCTGCAGTTTGCAATCGTGGTATTGTCGAGCCTTCTGGAACGAAATTCTTAAACTCATAAGGGCCGTCATCAAGTGCTTTGAGAAGCCACTTCCGGTTGTCTCTCTTCCAGTTTAGATATAGTCTGAATCTACTTGCCCATGGTATATAACTACCCCTTTCAAGCATAGGAAGCCTATTCTCAGAACCGGCATCAGCAAGGGATTGTTGGTATGTTTTGGATGTCGACATGTCTTATGATTTAAAGATTGGATCTTTGTAGACGAAAATGAGTGATATTTGTGAGAATAGTATCAAATTCGGTAACAGTAGTCAAACTCGGACAACACTGTTTACGGATCTAAAGATCGATATATTTCTCGAACAGTACACAAACTCGGTAATCTACAAACTTATTAAACTCCGAAATTCAAACTCGGTAAAACCTAAAATTCGATTTAACTACAAACTCGGTAGGTCCAAATTTTGAAAATTTCAACTATTATGAATTATTAATAACCACAAATTCGATGAAACCAAAATTTATAATGATTAGATAATCCAAAAGTCCTTAAAATTCAAATTCGATAAAACCGAATTTGACGTCCGAATTTTTAAAATCTGAGAAATTTTGTTTTTCAACACTTCAAATCATGATAAAACCGTGAAATGGATGTATGTTATGACTTTGAAAGCTTATTTCCGAGATTAATCGTAGCAAAACCTTATTTCACAAATTCGATAAAACCGAAAATGTGAAACTCATAAAACTCGATAAAACCAAGTTTGAGACTAAGCACCTAATATACGATTTTCGATAGAACCGAAAAGTCGTATATATCTATTACATGATATTTCTTATCGAAATTACACAACTTTTACTACTGAATCTGCTAAAAAACAAGAATAACACTTCCGAGAATGATAAACGTCTTCCGAGAACACGAATACCACTTCCAAGAACTGCTAACGAGATAAAACAACACTTCATAATCCCAAATACTCAAATTTACTGTCAAAATTGATCTCGAAAGCTCTAAATCTTCAACCGAATTCTCCGAACATCATTGTACGCTTCTCGAACACAAATCAAATTCTCAGACGTGACAAAAACCTCACAAACCAAACACTCTAATTCTCTAATTCTCTATAGGTTACATTAATCTTGAATCAATCATATCAAACATGTATGCATAGAGAGAATAGTAGAGAAGGACAAGTATTTGAAATTCAAATGATATAAAAGGGAGGGAAAATAGAAGAGTTTGTTACAAGTGCATCACCCTCTAATGAAGATTAGAGGGGTATTTATAGTTAATGGAAGGAGGCTTCCCTTCCTTATTTTCTTAACTTGTCACATCTAGTTCCTAGACTTTGGTAATTATTCTATTTCATTCTTTTAGCATAATATACCTTATTACAAACTACTTTGACATTATCAAAAGAAACACTAATTACTTAAATAATACAAAATCACATAATTGACACTTTCAATGATTCTAACAAAACATATCTTGCAAAGTTGGAGAAGTCACGCAAACGTGGTCATTCAAGTTTCATAACATCGTCGGGTGTTTTGACGACTGTTATTAGTAGGCCCAAAAAATGGATTAAGGATGAAGTTATTAGTCAGCTAAATCTTTGTGTTTTCTAACTTGAGACTATTATTCAGGTTAAGGATCAAGTTTGGGGTGGTTCAAATTATACCATCTATCATACAATATTAAATTTGATATTTTTTAAATAAGTATTTGGACAATTTAGTTTCACCACTTTTGCAGGTTCTTGTCACGAGAAAGATAGAACAAATAGGTGTAAGTCTGAATTAGTTGTTTTCCATATTTGCATGCATTTTTAGGTTGTTCTTAATATATCAAAATTCCTAGCAGTTGTTGGTCTAAAGACGAATTTTCTAGATTGGGCCATGACTTTATGAATTCATTGAATATCTTATTTGAGGAATTGAGTCAGCCACTTTATACAAATGAAAATCTTTCTAATGTAATAAACATGAAGTTTGATAATTTTACAGCTGATGATTTGGCAATATCTAATAATGATTTACTTATTAATTACAGGATTATCTTATTGAAGAGGAATTGAAGATTGGTTTTGAATCAGAAAACGTACGCGTTGGAAAATACGAAAAGAACATTATAGAAGAACAGAGGTTTAGGGTCAATGAGGCTAAGAGGATGAAGTTGGAAAAAGAAAAACTATTGGAGATATCGGAGTTGAAAAAAAAAGCCAGCAAGAGTTTATGAATTCAACTTATGTAAAAAGCATATTGGGAAAGTTAACACATACAAAGGAGAATCACGTTGATAGTATGCATGGGAAAACAAAAGCCACTGTAAGTTGGGTTAAGATAAACAAACACCGACTAAACGTAAATGATCAATCTTTGGCGGAGTTGCTTAAAAGTAAAACAGGGTTTGAGTATAATAGTCATCATTAGAACGCGCACCATACGAGTTCCCTTCCATAAATATTTTGATAGCTCTCGTCGGGCGTTATATATAATATTAATCTTTGTTGTAGGATCTTATCATGCTCGTTTCATTCATAGACACATTTGGTGACTACAGATATCCAACGATTTAAGTCAGAATGAAAGAGTGAAGTGTAGCTTCCATGGAGCAATGATTACACTACAGGTCAGAATTTCTGGGAATTTCTGGCTAACATTAGTGTGCTTAGACCCTACTCGAAAAGGATGGCTAAGTGAAGAGGTTAGTATGATTACAAAAAACTAATTAAACTTAATTTGAAATATAAACTTAAAGCCTATGGTATTTATAACGCTAATTTTATTCTGTCATTAACAGCACATTGACTTGTGGGTCGATTATATGTGGCATGGGAGACCTGATAATGCTAACTGGGCCATGGTCAGCTGTTACTTTGTTCAGATACTTCTGCAAAACAGCACCCCCTTGTTTTATGCCAACGGTGATAAGTATGCCACTCCATGGAGCGATGTTGATCAGGTAATAGTTGACGCTTAATTGCGTTACAGTGTTTATTTATGTACTTAATCCAATTGTGCAATCCTAAGAACCTATAATATCTGCAATCCTAAGAAACATTGTAAACGTTGTAGGTATTTTTTCCTATTAACGAAACGGCTCAGCATTGGTGTCTTGCCCACTTTGATATACTTTCCGGATTGGTCACTTTCTATGATAGTGGAGACACTTATGACTATGAGTCTCGTGATTTGTATGTCCGTGTTCGGGAATGTTTACAGGTACATTTTGTATTATAATTTTATTATATTGTTTAGTCCTGTATGTTTTGTTATACTTCCTAGGTTTTGCTTAATCTTTAAAGAATCATATTTGAACTAAGGCAAACTAAAGTATCCACAAACTTCGAATTGACCTCTAGTGCATCATAGGGAAAGGGGAAAGTATCCACAAACTTGTAATTGAACTAAGTTCAGTTCCATTCTATTTGTTTCTAAATTTTGGTTCAAGTAAGTACACTAAACACATTAGCATTGGTTATTGAATTAATATTAAAATTGATACATCAGGTAAGTACAACCTCATTTCATACCTTCTAATCACAATTAATGATTTTTGCCATTTTCCTACTAGTCATACTTACCACTATTGACCATTTACCTATACTTACCACTACTTACCACAATTAATGATTTTTGCCATTTTCCTACAAGTTGTCTAAATGGTTTTATTTTTGTATATAAGCCTTTGCTCTACCAATCCTTTTCCATACCCAACCTATTCTTAAACTAGCTTTTTACATTCACTTAAAACATACTTAAATGTATCACCTTACTCGCCTAGCTACTTATGCAAACTTCGTAGATGACAAAGACATGATGATTAAGTTGTTTGAGATTGACAATGAAAGGGATTTTAGGGCTGTTAGGGACACTTATGCAAGTTGTCAAGTGTTGAATTTGCGTTGTCAAGAGAGGCGAGAACAAATGATTGAGATGCAACCCTTTTTGCATTTGTCAATTGTTCTTGCTGAGTAGTACAATTTGCTAAAAGAGCTTCAAGATTATAAGTTGGAGAAATGTAGGGATTTGATGAAATCAATAAGTGAAACTCAACTAAAGGTCTTGAAGAAAATCTCTTTCATGGCTAAGTTGCGCCGTCAGTAATGGTCCTGTCATGTTATGTTTTGTGCTCACTATCGTCATCTGTCAAACTCTTTTGTGTTCTACTTGTTAAGGTTGCAGTTATAAGTTGGCAACCTCTTTTTTGGGTTATTTAGTTTATGTTGTGATGGTGTCCTTTATTGTGAAATTTGCAGTTTTCAATCTATTTTATTGTCTTCCTTTATGTTGAACTAGTGTTAACTATAACTATAATATACCAAATGCAGTAATAACAACAACTTACTATTAGTGATGAATAACTTACAGGAACGCCTTCCAGGTATTCTAGGAGCAACTAAAGTATTTGAAAAGAAAGGAATAGATCCTACTGATTATTCCATAAGATTTAAGCTTGCGGACCCTGTTCCTAAACAGGGTGGTATATTTGGTGATTGTGGTGTTTGGGTTTGTATTTTTTTATATCGGTTGGCGCACGGCATATCTTTGGATGTTGAAGATCCTATTGACGTTGCCCTGGCATATCGTGAGAAGATTGTTCGTTTCTATTTTTCTCATAAAATTGATACATTTTAATTAAATTGTAATTCAAATATTCTTACAAATCTATCTATTTAACTTATGATTTTAATTCTTTAATTAATTTATGACTTTTTTCATATTTAATTAGTTGTAAACTAAATCCCAATAAACAAACAGACAAACATAGTATCATAAACCAACTGATTAATAACTTGAATACGTAAACATAAATTAAAAACAAAACAACCCTAGAAATTTTTAGCATTCTGACCAAACTCTTCTTTTTTAAATGTCCTTAACTGAGTCTTGAAGATCTTGAGCATAATATCATCCAGCAGTTTCATATCCTGGGCTTGTTGCTCCCTGAAAAAGGCAACACTTCTCACCATTCTAGGGTCCTTGTGATGCTTTGCTTCTTTTATGATCTCCTGCCTAGTACTTAGACTAGTATGGACTTCCGTAGCAACCTCCAAAAGTCTTCTAGCAATGCCGTAGTCCCTTTCAACCTCTCTATCCATCATCACTGTCCACATCATGGGCAGGTTGGTAGAGTTTGATGCAGCACGTAGTTCTCCAAGAGGGGAGTGGTTCATTTTTTCATAGTTTTTTATTCATAGGAGATGAATATGCCGGTATAGAACCCGCCTATATATACTATATAAAAAGAACCATTGTGTCTATTTATATTAGTCGAGTTTCCTCCTTTTTCCAAAAGGGCATGTCGAGTTGTAAATACCTCTTTGTTTATTGTTAAATGGTTTGACATAGCCCATCTAAATTAAAAATAAGCCCATTAAAGTTAAAACATGATAAATTGTTAATTGTAAATTTTCCCCATTTAATTGATTTGATTGTTACACCGGCCTTTTGAGTACCCCTATGTAGGATGCTTCCAAGTTGTGATTATAACCACAAAGGCACAAACTTCTCTTTATAAACCAGTCAAACTAATACACTATTCAAAACAAAATCCTATATTTATACTTAACAAACATTATTGGCAATGGCATCTTCTGGATCATATAAGAAACTTGTCCCAAAGTATATCAAATTTATCGTGTTGGAAAAAATATCAGAATGCAAGCGTTCTATTAACTGTATTGTTGGTGAAATTCAGAATGCAACTAGTCATTTAGAGCATCTCAATGGTATGATTGAGATGTTGGAAGGTATGCATTTTACCTTGGAAATTTATGACAGCGTTTGGTGTTTGAGGGAGATGGTTAAGTCTGAGAACAAAAAGCTCTTGGATTTGAAGAAACACCTTGTTGTTGCCGAGGAAGATATCAGGGTCAAGGAAAAGTGTTTGGAGATATTGGAGGAAGCGATCTACTCTAATTAAGGAAGGGGATTGGTGTGTCTTTTTGGGTTGGTCACTATGTATTTAGTCTGTTATGAATATTGTGGTTGTAGTATCTTTTGAAGTGGGTTTGATGTGTATTTATGTACTAGTATTTGGTAATCAGTTTGGTGAAAGAATGTATGATCTTTTGTATCCCTTCCTGAATATCAATGTTAAAGCAAGTTGTTTTCTATAAAATTAAAATCATTGTATGGTATCTGTTTAATGTCTAGGAGTTTTGCATGTTCATAGTGAAGATATATTGTAGTAGCAGATTTGCAAAGGCTGTGTTTTGCATGTTCATAGTGAAGATATATTGTAGTAGCAGATTTGCAAAGGCTGTGTTTTGATTATGCAAAGGCTGTGTTAGGACTACTGGGCAACCTATACTCATTTGTAACCTAAGGGACCAAATTTGTAACTTGGAAAAATAAAGTGTGTGGACCACAAACAAAATCACACATAGTTATCACTAGTTCAGAACCCCACCACACGACCCATCTCTTTCTCTTCAACCACCAGTTTTGGATCTACACAAAGACATTCCTTGTCTTTTAACTGGAAATGGAAGCTAATCAAAAAGGTATGTTAGATCTTGCCCCCTCTTTAATAGCACTACTACTTTTATTTAATATTTTTGTAACATTCCAATTAGGGTTTTATTATTATTTATTGATTTATTAAATATTAAACTTAGGGTTTTCTATTTATTAAATTCACAGTATGTTTATTTAATATTGAATTTTAATTAGTTTTATTATTGAATTGTAATTAGGGTTTTGTTGTTATTCTATTATTGAATTGTAATTAGGGTTTTGTTGATCGTAATATGATAGATGATATGCTTGTCCTTGATGAAGTTGTCTTTAAAATACATAAAAACAGGCATTTTGAGCTTGATCCTCTAAGGTATGTTAATGGTTCAGTTTCTAGTGTTTCTGCGTTCACCTGTGATAGGGATATATTCCCGGCATGCCTAAATTGGATTTTGTCTAGTATACTTGAAAACAAATGGGCTTTGTTTTACTGTTTACCAAACAAATCACTTGAAAAAGGTTTGAAGTTAATCCACACTGATAATGATGTCCATTCATTCTTTGCTGATGTTGAACGTAGAGGTAAAATACACTTGTATGTTACTCATAAGCAACAGGCTTTAGGGAAGTTTTATTTAAAAAAACATGGTTTGGTTAGAAGAGGATGCTTCATTGTGTTGCTCTAGTTCAAGTCCATTTAGCACTAGGATTAAAAGGAAAAGTCATAAGACAACTAAGGAATGTGGAAGAAAAAACTCACGGGGGAGGAAAAAATGGTAGATGATGAGCCTTTAGGTAGAAAGTTGTTAAAGACTAGTCGCAAGGGAAAGGAAAAAATGGATGAATTCCCTGATTTGACACCTATTAAGGAAAGAAAGTATTGTGATGATCGTGTAGGTAGAATGTCAATGCAAACATTTATGAATGAGTTGGGTGAATTCCCTGATTTGACATCTACTAAGGAAAGAGAGGTTGATGATGAGGCGGTAGGTAGAAACTCAATTAGGACAAGGCGCAAGGGGAAGGAAATAATGGCCTAATTCTCCGGTACACCCGCTAATGAAAAAAGGTAGTTGTTACCAATTACAGAAGAGCCATTATTAATGGTAAAGCTAAAATGGTTGAGGTTGCGGATGTTCAGGAATCAAATGTGAAGGTGTGTAAATTAACTTGCTAATCTAAACGAATTCCAGTTAAATATCCATGTTGCCTTTACTAACTTTGAAATGTTTATAAATTTAAAATGCAGGCTGAGTATTTTTAATGATTACACATCCATGTTGCTAAAGTCCTGCTGCTACTTCATCAGTTTAAGATTTTGACTATCTTGATATTTTCTAATTTCAATGGAACCAAACTTAGTTGTTTCATTCTGTTTCTGGATTTGATGTTAAAAGATTGTATGATGTTGCAAGAAAATTTATTAAGTATTGTAATATTTTGGTTGTCCTTTATCATTTTGAGTTAACACTTGTTGTTTATGATTAGGAAAGACCAGACTTATTATATACATTAATCTGCATTTTATGAAAATTAGTATTTCCATTCCATACTCACATCATACATAATAATACTTTGATGTATAAATGTTTGTAAACCAATAAGGTTAGTGTTATGTCTTGAAAATTATCACTTGTACAAAATTAGCCCACATTTTACCTTATGTGGAGGCCAATGTACTTAAATGTAAACAATTCACTAAATACCACTATATCAAGCACACAGCTTGGTATTACCACTAAAGCAAATAAGTACAAAGTAGATAATTACAGCTTGGTATTACCACTAAAGCAAATAAGTACAAAGTAGAGATAATTTTTGTTCAAGAGTGCACAAGTACATAAACAAGTATGGATGATTGGTCAGGAACAACAACAAAGTCTTTTTCTAACCCTATTTATGCTTATTTTGCCAGGTATTGAATTATGTTTTTGATTTTGTGTTAGTTATGTTGTTCAAATTGTTTGATATGTGTAACTTTTTAACTTACAGGACAAATGAACTACCTGAAAATTATTTTGTGTTTGAAGTTCACTATGATGGTGTTTTTAGTGAATACCCTCTAAGGTATGAACATGGGAAGACCTTAACTCTAAAGTTAAGTAAGTCAAACAAGATGCTTTTCTCTAAGATGCTAGATATGTTGTCCTACAAATTAGAATGTCAGATTTGGGCCATCTTTGTCTGTTCTCCTAGATGCAGCCTAGGTGAAGGTTTAACAATTGTTGAAGATGATGGTGATATGAAAAAACTTTATGCTATAGCTAAAAAGTATGGCTTAGTTAACTTGTATATTGCCCATATCCCTGAGAACTTAGCAGAATATTATTTTAAAATTTTGACTTTAGATGCGTCTGATGAAGAAGTGAAGTCTAAAGTTAAAAGTCATGAAAAAAGAAAGCTACATGCTTCTGCTATGTCTCCTCATGAACTTGTTGAATGGGCAGAACAAGAAGCTGGTTCACCTTACCTAAGAACTCCCTCTATTAAATCAATAAGAAAAGGTATTGAATTCCCTTGTAATAATCTGTTTGGGGATTTTTTTGCATTGTGACAGTGTAGCTGATGAGATAGTCTTGCATGATAATTAGAAATACGAAGGCTTGTTTGTAGATGGTCCCATAGATGTTGGAGGTCCTAGTACATGGTGTGATTTGGCACATGAATATGTTGTTGAGAACGGTGATTCGCTTCCAATTATGGATAAGGAATGTTTTTCAAACAATGTTGTATTAGATGATGTAGTCCCTGTTGTATACCATCAACGCCTTTATTGTTGATGAAGAAGGGTAGAAATAAGGTTAGTGTTACTAGAAAGTCAAGATGTCAAAACAGTTTAAAGACTTTTAGGTTAAGGAAAGGTTCAGGGAAAAGAGTTGCATGTGGAGCGAATACTCGAAGGTTGGGTGGTTCACCTAGTTTGAATGTGCATGTGGTTGATGAAGTTTCACATGTTACGAAACAAGGATCACTGTCAGCTGGATCCACCAACACAGAGGATAAAGATTTAGGATCAATGTCAGCTGGATCCTCCAACACAGACGATAAAGATTTGGAAAAAAGTAACTAGGTAACTTTTTATGTTTCATCGCATCTTCCCTTATAAGTATGGGTATGGTTCATTAAAAAAACTTATTATCTATGTAATCTTTTGTAAGAAGATGGTAGTTGTGCACAAAGTATATATTAAGTACAGTCTGTTGTCGTTATATGTATGTTATGCAAAACAATTACCATCAACTTAGTGTTGTATGTACTTCTGCATATTTTGTAATCTGAATTAAGAAGCACATCTTTTGTTAAATTAGTATTACCCATGAAAGTTAGGGAAAATTGGTTTAGTTATATAACCAAACAAATTAGCGTTAAATCCGAATTCAAAGTTTAACACACAGTAGTTGAAACTACAATAACACAAAGTAATGGCCCACCTAGTTTAAGAAGTTGTTTGGAGTTAGCCACTGCGACAAACCGTTGATGTGCAGGTTTGCTGATTCAGTATTATGCTGATACATAAAGTACTGATGTGTGTATTCCGTAGAATTTGTAACGTGTTGTGGCTCATACATCTGGTACTGTTCATAGACATTATGATTTCCATCCTGGTGTGTCTCACTCCGGTAGTTGTTTCCTTGACTAGATTCTGCCTGCTGTGTATACTTCTGTTTCTTTGTAACCATGTTCTGTACATTACAACGTAAGTATACATTACTTGTAACTAATAACAATATAAAGTATCTTTTATAATTGAATACTTACTTGTATTTTAGGTAAAGGTACACTACAAGAAGTTCGGTTGTGTCCCTTGACACCACACCGTCCACACTTATTAATAATCGGTCCCTCCCCTTGTGAACGAATGCGATCTCTGTTTTTGGGTCTACCAGACTGTTTCTTACCCATATCAGGTGGCAATACTTGTTGGATTTCATTAGGAATTTCCCAAGTAGAAACATCTGTCACAGGAAAAAACAATCCTGCGTATGTACCCTTAATTGTTTTATTCAAAAACCAAGGTTTTGCCAACTGGTTGACAGAAGTTAAACCCTCAACTCTAGCCACTGCACAAACGTGACCACATGGTAACCCCGATAACTACCATCTGCGACACGTACATTCACCTTTCTTCAAATAAACTGTATGTATTCCTTGGTTGTCCCGAACCTAATACATGTCGTTCTTTAGGATCCCTCTAACACTCCAATTTGAGCTCTTTAAGTATCGGTACTTTATCTTCGTACTTGCCCATGGTGTAAGTTCGCCATCCGGTATATCTAACATTTTAATTAGTACAAGGTAAGAAAAAATATGTTTCATACTATTTTGAATTGAATAGTTAGTAATAAAGATTACTTTCTACCTTCATATTTTTGTCGACGTTCATAATACCAGTCTTGAAGAAGTTGTCTAAACCAATCCATCAGGGACGTTATTGGAATTTTCCTCACGTTTTTTGTTATTGCATTTATTGATTCAACAGAGTTTGATGTCATATAGTTGTATCTATTACAGGGCACTTTGCCCGAGACCATTTCTCAATTCCTGCTTCAACTAGTTTTTGGTGTGCATCAGGTCGCACAACATGAATATCAGTCATAAGTTTTTCAAAATCCTAAACCGTATACGCTTTGCATGTCTTCCAGTATAACTCCTTATACTTATGACTTTGCATACCATAATTCATCAATAACCATGAAACGAGTTAGGAAAAACAATGTTACATGCAAGTGTAATTGCATAATGTCTGTCTGATATTATTGTTAAATTTGGTACTTCACCTATGCACTCTTTCAGCTTTCTCAGAAACCATGTCCACGACTTACCGGTTTCACCTTGCGACACACCGGTGGCAATAGGTATAATCTGATTGTTTCCATCCATGCCAACAGCCACAAGATTTGTTCCTAAGTAAGTCCCTTTCAAATGTGCGGCATCAATAATAATCAACGGCCTCATATAGCATAAGAAACTCTTGATCTATTACAAGATAAACGTTTAAAAGTCATTGACGATATAATAATAAATTACAGAGAATATAATAATAAATTACAAACACAAATCTTTTAAAAACACCCGTGTTAATGTTTTTCCTCTTATAAACATATGTTGTTTTACATATGTATGCGAATAAGGTAACCTCTGAACCTTTTTTTGGAATGTTTGTAATAACTATTAAGTATTTAAGTTATGTTTTGGATGGTTTCTGAGAAACAACACATTTTTTGGAACATCAGAATGTAAAAGAATAGCCAAATAATCATAAATATAATGTAAAACAGGTAAATGAAAACATAAATAGCCATTTTAGAATATGCTTACCGCAACACCGAACCCTATGAAACACATCTTAAAACGTCCTTCATCGTCTGTATCAATGTCTGTAACAGTGCCTTCATTTTCCCTCTTTAAGTTATAACAATAAAAAGGCAACTAAGCAAATGATTCAATAGGACATCCTTGAGTTGATGCCAATGCGAGTTGTTTACCCGTCCAAGCCTTCTTGTATGAAATGTATACATTCCATTCCAGATTAACATCATGGGCAATGTCCTTTGGTGTATATACCCTTTTAACATCCCTAACTTTTGGTACTATTAATTTACTCAACAATTTGGAAGAAAGATTTCTATGATATGGATTGAATTGGGTCTTAGAACATGTATGATTGTCGTTTATGTTTGTTATTCGCCATCTAGTACATTTCTTAATCCTACGACTGAAGATGTACCAAAAACAATCTGGTTGGACACATTCCACGCCATACCGTTCAGTACTCGATTTAAGAACTTTACATTGATACCCTTCCCTTAAACATTTAATAGCTATCTCATAGATGCACGCTTCCTTGTCATCAAATATATAATGTTTGGTGAATTTAACTCTATGCTTTGACTCACTAACTAGTGTAGGTGCATGGGGTGGGAATGGAACAAACATAAGTGGGTTTTTTTCTTTCCATTGATGAATAAAATATGGGTTTTGAAACACTGGAACATTAAGATCTATGTCTACAGGTATTATATATAGAGACTGAGTTACCTGTATGGTTGGTTCACCTAGTTTGATGTATAGTTTTTTGACCTCTTGTCCAGATACTTCATTCACAAAATAACATACATCATCGTCGTCAATTATGTTGATGTGGTTAGAACCAATGTTGTAGGATAAACATATTTGGTTACCATCAGCAAGCTTGAACTTCTTCTTCACATAACGAACTAGATTCGAGTAATTGACATCATTTGGGACTAACACACGGTATTCTAATTCTTCATAAACTAAAAAGACCTTGAATTTGAGAGAAGTCATTTGGTTTTGTTATTCATGTAATACACTTCTTGAAGCTCATGTATATATAGAAGTTAATGTAGCAAACCAATATAGTACAAGTATTAAAGTTTGGAGTTAAACACATTCACCTACTAGTTTCATAAATTACAAGAAATTAGTAAACAAATTTATATTACGTTGTATATAATTTACCAAAAATTAGTAAAAAAATTTATATTATGTTAGTAAATGTATGGTTATAAGATTGAAGTATAATAGTATGTGTTACTAAACACCTTTAGATTATGTTGTATATAATTTAACATGTTAAATGCAAATGAAAAATAAAGTCACCAAGTTTCAACTAGTGAAAATTCATTTCACCAAACAAGGTTACACTATAAGCTGTGTTTTATGTGTTTTGTATGGGGACACCACATTGCAAATTCAGTACAGACAAGGTTACATCCATTGCACCAAAAAACAAGGTTACATTCAGCAAGTTGCAAATTCATTACAGACACCCTAAACCAAGTCTAATTCATGACAAGAAAAACATACAACAAAGCCAAAAACAACGGTTACATCATCATAAAAAGCAAACATCAACTGATTTGCAAAACCTTGGCCAAATCCACATAATACATCTGCATAAACATTTGCCTACACAATAAAGTGAACAATATGGGTGAGCGGCCAGCATTAGTGATTCTAAGTTCTCACCAACGAAGAACGAACCAACATTTCCTTGGATATCCACATACTCGAATGATTGTGAGTTTTCCATGTAAACTTGAACCCTGTGACCCATAACGTCGGCAGTAGCTGCTTCAACTATAGGTTTGTCTTGGTTATTAAAACCCAGTAATTTGGTAAAATGATGGGTGGGCATGGTCATGATTGCCGGAAAAGATGTTATAGAACCACCATTAATTGATAACTGGCAACACACAAACACATAGTATGCAGGTGTAGGTATATTTCCAGAAAGTACAAGAGAGTTTCGAAGTTTGGAAACATATAACGGAGAATCAAGACCTCGCATTAAAAGGTTTGGTATGGCAATTTCTTGAAAGCGGTGGTTTATCATATCAAAGGAAACTAGTAGGTAATGCTTGTAACTATCACCGCTATCGCCAAAAACCCTTTCATAACCTACCCAATAAATAAATTCACCAACAACAGCTTGTGTTGACCGTTTGAATCTAATTGATTCGCGGGGCAAACGGTTCATGTCAAGTTGGTACCATCTTAGAGCGCTAAGGGTAAATACATGAACAGACCAATTTCCTTCGCCGGAGGACGGGTATGAAAATTTTAAAACGGTGGGGTCTAGATTGTCAGGACGGACACCAAAGCCTAAAAGAATTTTAGACCCATCTGGTTCACTAGTTGGGACAAAAACCCCAACCTTTTTTCCAATCGATGGGTTTGCAATACAAACCATCATGTTATTACCATATGAAAAACACAAAATCCCGTTAGAAGTACCAACAGGTTTCAGATTTGATACATGGAGGTTTGCTAAAGCTGGGGTGTGGATTAAATTAGCATCAACATATATCATATAACCTAAACGACCATGATTATAGGTCAAATAAAATACATCATTCACAGACTTACGAACACCGTAATTAAAGAAGAAGGCGGTTGAGTCTATGTAAGACTTCCAAGACTTAGAAACAGTACGAAACTGTAGCAAAGACTTCACTGGAAGTCTGTTCATAATCTCCATTTGCATTTCAAACGGAATGTAGTCAGACATAATTTTTAAACTTTGAGTTCTTTGATAATGGGTGTTTTGGATATAGATTCAAACTGTATTTTGTGAAGAATGAAAGTGAAATAGAATACTTAATTATATTCAACCCACACTCATTTAAGACAATTTACCTAACTTACTGGCACTATTTAGTGTTGATGTACTTTGTTGTAGTTGTTAAATTGTAGAGTTTGTGAAACAATCCCCATATTTAATTATAGGACTCACAAAGTTTGCATTTTTACATAATTTAATTTTTAAAAACTAAATAAGCTTTGCATGACATATTTAACCTATATAATGAGTTTGTATGTACCTTGATTAAATATTTGAGATTTTTCTGCTTCAATCTTGTGGGTCTAAAAGTATTGAAGGATCCGTTCACGATAGGCAAGCGCTGTTTATAGAGGCTCATGGACTGACAATGGTAGGTTACGGCTCAATCTGTATAGAAAAATACACACCCAAATACCACAGTCCCCATAAAGGTTTGCTTGCTCAATAACAGTTGGAAACTTGTATGTGATTTCATATCTCTGAACTGCTATGCCTTTGCTCTGTAAAACCCCGTGCTCGTTGAGATACAAAGTAAGTTGTTGTGGCAATGTTCTCTTCATGTTTCGCCACCATAGTCTCCTCTTTGAGCAGACCCAACCCAGAGAATCATAAAAGGTTACGACTCCAGTAGTGATAAGATACCAGTGCCTCTTTGGTTCATTAACCAGAAAATACACCTATTATAAAAAATACAGTTATAAATTTATGTACTTAATGTACAGGTAAGGTGAGAGTTATAGATGTAAACATTTTTTACAAACAAACCTTCTTAACATCTCGCCACACAACTGGATACCTTACGCCGTTGGAATAACAGTCACTCATATTTCCACCTAGGGTGCATGGTAAGAAATGAGGGCTTACCATGGCTCAATCTGCGTTGGGTTGTCTAAAACACCACATGAGATCCACCCATAAATCAATGTGCTGCGTAGTATTAAAAAAAATTATTACATAAACAATTAAGATTAACTACATTAAATACATATGCTTAGTCATTCAGAAAATAACTTACAGAGTCTTTCAACCACCCTTGTTTACTCTTGTCTAGACAGGCTAACACTAACCAGAATTCTCGATCAACAGGAATGTCTCGATAGCCCTAAGGAAACCGATAGTTTGGCGGATCGTTCATTTGTAAATATTCAGCCAAACCATCCGGCAGACTTACCTTATCCTTTTTACAATTTTGAGGTCTGGACAGTTGCTAAAGGGAAAAAAATAACATTTTAGTATTTTTAACAAGTTCTAAATGGATTGGCAATTTCTTAAAAACAACAGACAAACCTCTACAAACACTTCCATTGTCATCAATTCATTAATTGACCTCATTTTAGGTTGTCCAAAAATATCATGTATACAAAATTTCAATATTTGTAAGACAATTTTGATATTATAGAAGGAATAGTTAGAAATGAATTGTGTACTGTACCTCTTCAAAATCAGGGGGCAGAATGAAATCGCAGTGGACACTCCTGGATATACGTTTAGGTGGGACTGGAGTAGTAGGTGGTTGTTGACCAAACGGGGATTCAAGTGCCATAGCCAGCCTCTTCTTTCTCTCTTTAGCCGACCTTAAAACATAGTTTGTTTTCATATCAGACTTCTTCCTCTCTTTTTTACCTGGGCAAAAACACTAGCTAAGCAAGGTTTGTAATCATCTATAACCACATTGACATAGTCTGACTTGTTACTTTGAGCCTGTTATTCAAAAGTATATATTACTAATTTAATTAAAAATAATAGATAAATACACATACGAGTAAAACCAAGTAAATAATATATGACCTTAACAGTATCAATCAATTTCTCCTCTTGTTCGTCTACATTCATATCATCTAAAGAAACCTTAGGGAGGCTCTCTTCATCGTTCAACACATCCATGAAGTCATCGGCAAATTCATTCTCCTGATATAATTAACTTAAAGAGTTAGAAAATAATATAATATTTAATGAAGTATGTGATTTAAAATTCATATATATATATATACACACACACATGAACGAGCTTAACACCAATATCAGCAGTCGAATGGTCATTCGGTTTAGCAACAGAACAATCAACATGATCATCATGTTGTAGGAAATCAATTCCCGGATTATTGTTCTGGGAATCAAACCCTTCTATTAGGGCGTTCAAAGTGGAAGGCTCACGTTGAGAATAACCATCTGCCTTGTCAATTCCCATACCATCACAGGCAACTTGAATTAGAACGTCCAACTGTAATTCAAAAAATTAAATTGCTTCGTGACAACATTATACAACGGTAAACTAATTATTTTCGATGGTTTTAAACTATCGCCGATTATATAGCTTGATACTAACCCCGACTTCTTTAGCAGAAACAACATTTCCTTCGTATACAACATTCGGCGCAACTTCATTTTGAAATCCCATAGAACAAATGGCAACTTCGGCATTAAGCATATCAGGAGAAACACTAATGGGCTGTCAAGGAAATAAATTGTATTTCATATTATACAAGGAAATAAATTGTATTTCTAAAAATTTACAATATAGGTGGATACGAACCATGGGGTCATTAACAGAAACAGATTTTGCTAGGTTGACATCATTATCACTAGCGGTTGGGATATCAATATGCCCATCTCCCTTGTCAATTTCCATACCAGCAACGGCAACTTCGGCTAAATGCATATCAGGACCAGAGCAAGTTGACTGTAATTCATACAATATAATTGATGAGTGAAAACATTATACAAGCAAATAAATTATATTTGCTAATATTATAAGATATATGTTGATACAAACCATGGGGTCAATTCCTTTGTTGACATCATTATCATTGGCGTTTGGGTTATCATTATGCCCATCTGGCTTGTCAATTCCCATACAAGCAACCACAACCACGACATTAGGCATCTCATGACCAGAACTATTTGACTGTAATTCAAAATATAAATTTGATTGGTGAAACCATTACAAAAGTACACAAATTGAATTTCAAATAATATATGATAACGGTTTATACGAACCATGTGAGCATTAAAAGAAACCGCTATTCCTTGGTTGACATCATTATCATTGGCGTTTGAGTTATATATATTCTCATCTGCCTTGTCAATTCCCATACCAGCAACCAAAACTTCAGCATTATGCATCTCAGGACAATATGATTTATCTGAATAAAATAAAGCAATACATTGGTGAAAACAATAGAAAAGTAAAAAAAATGTATTTCAAATACTATATGATTTAGGTTTCTACGAACCATTGAATAATTAGACGAAACACCAATTATTTTGTTTACATCATTATCTGTAACACAAGCTTGGGCTATTCAATACATCTCAACTGGATTTTTGCATTACAAGTACAACAATGGCAACAGTTCATCATTAGGGCAATATCAGGACTAAGTGCAAACTGAGACTGTAATTCAATATATAATTGATTAGAGGTCCTGATTTCATAAAAGTTACAAAAATATTATATTAAAATAGTATGATATAGATGATGATCATACAATTAGTGAATCCATTATCAAACAAGACAGTCCTGTGTAAACAACATTATGATTAGAGTTTCGGCTATCATTGTTCCTAGTTGGATTGTCAACCACATGACGAGAACAAGTTGACTGTATTTCCAAAATATATAATTCATGGGTCACAACAATATAAAATAAATCAATTTTGAATACAAATAACTTATGATATAGGTAGATACGAACCAATGGACGATTAGCCGACGTAGTTAATCCTGGGATTCACAGAACTTACAGATGTACCCTAGTGACCTACTTTAAAAAGGTATAAAGTGTGTCATATAAAAATTCCACTAATTTGCAATCCTAGCATCACAACCTTTATAAAGCACTTCCTTTCAAGAGCACGAAGTTCATGAAGAACATTCTAGCTAACGAGGTTGTTTAATCGTGTTGATCATGGTTTATTCTTGACTACATTCATGATTTTTTATCACACCAACTGAATCCACAAAACATCTCCCAATATCTTGTTTTATCTTGTTTTATCTTGATTACAATATCATGATTTTTATCACCACCAACTTAATCCACAAACCATCGCCCCTTCCAATAAAAGCACGAAGCATTGTTTCCCATGCCTAGACAACATTGTCTTCAAATCAAAAGAATTGTTTAATATTTCACCACCAATATCATCTTCGGAACATTCATGTCTAACTTCAACAAACCATTTGAAAAATTTCAAATACTTGCTTTAAACCAGTCGTCCTGCTGCTTCTACAGAAGTTGCATAAGTCTTTATCCAAAGTTCGTGATTCGATATCCTAAACTAAATTCTATAATAAAAAACTCTTATTTAATATTAAAGAGTAAAATATACATAAACAAAAATAAGTAGTTTGTGGGTTTAACGGTCCAAAGAAGACATTTATAACATTTTTTCCAAACTGTAACATTAGACCACGCAAGAGCCCGCGTAACATGTTATCCTTCCTTCGACCATCATTTTCTGCTGTTTGGGTAACTCTCCAAAATCCATATCTAAAAAGATTCATTCAAGTATATTAACTGCTATTTATAAGAAACATAAGATAATTATAAAAGAGAATTCAAAACAAATTAAAATTACTAACCTTGAAAGCCAAAAGAAAACCATCTAGATTATATGTGGGTAGTAATACTGATTTTGCCTCTTCTATCCAAAATGTAAAGCCCATGGTCAGCCTGCAACATTTTCATTGCCGGAGGAGGTTGGCCCCCTTATAAACATTTGACCACATGTATTCCAACCCAACGGATAAATCATTCCAACAATTCAAAATCCTCCACCAACGACACTAATATGCCTTGAGGAAAAATGCTATTCTTGGATCCTATCGCTTACACATAAAAACACTAACTTCAACACAAGTACCGCATCCATGTCGTGACAACACCTATAACATGTTCTAATATGCCTAAGGACTCCAAAAGTTCTGCGATTTTTCTAAAATTCAGCATAACCTTTTTTGGTAAATGATTTTTCATTAAGGAATAAACGCTGGTAAAAAGACTAGAATTTGGCAATATACTTTTCTGACACTGTTACCTAAATCGGAAAACCAGTCATAAACAAACGTTCTGTTCCGTGCAAACATGTGTAACCACTGAGCGCCAAATATGTGAATATACAGTAGATAAGACATCAAGGAACACTTTTTGAGAGACATAATACCTAGATGATTAATGCTACACAAATCATTTCAAATGGTTATATTACCAGTTGCGACAAAATATCCAACCACGGGTCCAAAATGACTACTTCATCTAAATAACCTCTGACGAAGTAAGGATTCTATTTTTCAAAAGATCTTTATTTTCTTTAAGCAAATTTTTTTTTTTATTTTTTTAAACTGAGACCGAACAACGATTTTACGATCATACAAGTCGTTTACATCGTAGCATAATTGAAGTGACTGGATAACGCGTCGATGGAACCGGTGAATCGATATAAAGCGTGTAATTGTAGATGATGGGTATGTGGTGTAAAAAGGGATTGATACATTGGGTTCTGTTGAGTAATATAAAAAAGAAGTGTTCATGCTGTGATGGTGAAATAGGTAGAAAGTGAGTATTTGTGTAGCGTTTACTCAAAAGATTTGTGATAATTTTTGTTAAAATGGGAAAAAATGAAGTAGGGATTACTAAGTACAAATAAGTATTATAAAAGTGGTTGCCCTGTTGTATAAGTTGCCCATAAGTACAGTTGCACCATTTTAGTAGACAAGTGAGAGGGTAAAATAACCAAATTGCCCGGTTGTCTATACATAGGTTGACCAAAAATTAGTGGTTTCCCTAAAAACATTAAGGTACACATACCTTACACATTTTGTACTTTAATAATAAAAAATAGGACACTTGGCAAATTCTTCCATGGTTGCCCAGTAGCCAAGTTGCCCAGGGTCAGTTTTGGAAAAAGATGTTCCTGGGCTTAGGGTTGCATTTTGGGTTTGGATTTTGGGTCAGAAATGGAATTATCCCTTTTTTTATTACTATTAATAAGATTGATTTTAGAGAGAGAAAAGAGAATGGATGAAACTAGAGAGAGATGAGAGAAAAGAGAGAATGTATTATTTTGCCCGATGTTTCACCACCTCACATCTTCTCCTAAGGCTTCCTTATATAGGGAGAGGAGCTTTTACAACTTTACCTAGTTGGACGATGTGGGATACTTTTCTATGTAATTACGTACACAACATTACATAACGTAAATAAGACTCGTAAGATCGGTAATGACCGTTATTCATTAAAACTGAATTCCTAACAATCTCCCCCCTAAGGGGCGATTGTTGAGATCTCTCTTAGACTATATTAATGATCAACACTTTGAATTTCTAACAATCTCCCCCTGAGGGGTGATCATAAAGATCTCTCTTTGTAATCTTGAACTTTGATATTTGATGTATCTTGTCTTGATCTTGAGTCTTGTTCTTGTAATATTTTTGCCAATTTCCATTGTTCCAATCATTTGTTTGTGAATTTGATCTTGATCTTTTCATTGTCTTTGCCATTTGAGATCTTTCATCAATACTTGCCTTGAATGCATCTTGATATGATTCTTAATGATAAGCTTGATGCATTTGACCAATATACTCATACCTGTCTTTAATGCTAGTAACTCTCACAAATTTGATCTTCTGACTTTATTTAAATCTTGATGATTTTGAAGTTCTTTGATTATCTGAGCTGCTACAGTGTATCATGACATGTACTTGAGCTTTCATCATGTATTTATCTTTGAAGCTTGAGTATGAGTATGTGGCTATGAATCTGGCGGAGCTGGAATGAGGTGGTTACGCCATCGTCGGTACCTGTATTTATAAGGGTTAACAATAAAACAACATATATGGACGAGTGTCTTGTTCACACGTCAAGGTTCGGTAACTTTAACATCCGGTTCCGTGAGGACCGTTTCACAGTTTAAATATTGTACATGCGTCATCATGATTCGATTCATGAATGAATCTCCTTAACAGGTTTTCCAGCTTTAAGTGTGGTTTATCTAAAGCTGACACATCTAGAGACGTTAACGAAGCTTTTCAATATTCTACAGCCGTTCCCATATTCGGATTCCCTTTCAAGTTAGGATAACGGACGAATATAGATGAGTCATTGTTACACACCGTTAGGTAAACAACAACAACTTTAGGCGTTTCCTGTCAAATCCATAAACCTAGATCGCATTGGATTTCTAGTTATCACATGTTTGATCTTTTACAAGATCGCCCATGTGACCTACCGCAGTGTTGTTTGATGTTGAGCGAAAGGGATTTCCAATCTCTCTCTCTCTACTATTCGTCCTTGTAAAATATCTAAACGAGTGTGACCACTCTGCATGTCGTGCTGAGACGCACTGAGTGATTCTCGCTGGTGTTGTGTAGTCATCTGACGGCGCCAGGAGCAGACTAATGATCGCGCGCGAATTGATGTAGAGTGTAGATGTTTTTTTGATAGAGGATAACTGCAAGATTGCTCTATATGTGATCAAGTTTTTGCTGAGGCAGTGAAAGGTAATTGATCTTATAGTGAGTATGAGAGTGAGATACGTGTATCTAGTAGTGAGGAATTTGGAGCACTTTTCCGCCAGTTAGATTGCTCCTAATAGAAGGTGTGTTTTGGTGTATGTTAGATGCGTGAGATTTTTAGATTGTACAGTGATAACCAGGAAGCCTTCGGCTCGCTCTTCGATCCGGCCAACAGGCTAGTAAGTATATCGATAAGAATCAATTTCGCAAGAGTGTGTAGATAGAATGAGCACTATGAACGCGCAACTTTCGGTCTGTGTTGTCTGTGATGATAACGTGTTGATCTTCGTGACGATTGAAACAAGAATCTGCTGAGAGAAACTTGAGTGGTTAGGAAGGGTTGTGCATTGCATCACTAGGTCCATGATGTCTATCTTCAATACCAAATATCATCTTTGTGATATCCGATAGATTATGAATTGACCCGGTTTCTGTCTAAGTGTATAAAGGGCTTATTTCCTTTCACCTTTTATCCTTACATTTCTTTTTCATTCTTCAACCCTTTTAATGTTTACCAAGACGTCCTCAAAAACACCATGGTATGATTGTTCCGATGCTAGCTCATGCCTTAGTCCACGTTATCTTTTTTTTCATTCAAATCCAAATCATACATAAGGACAACTATTGCTAACTATGGAATATCCATGGGTAGATCCCTCGGGCTCTGATTGGATCATTGGATTAATACCTAACCTTAACCATGACTTCATAATCGTCGTGAATTAGTTGGTTGTCAGGTATTCGATCGTAACCATAAAACCTTTTGAAAATCAATGGAAGTGCTTGTGATATAAACCAAAACATTTTGAACTTTGAAAGTTTTATTATTTGAGAAATGCTCCCACTACACATGTGCATCGATATTCGAAAATAATTTTTGCACATGAAGGGGAGAGACTGCAAATGAGTCTTAAATGATCACATCTTTTAATCACATATTTTAACCACATTTTCTCACCCTTAAAAATGGCATACCGTATGATATTTTTTTGATACCAATGGAATAAAATTGCTATGTAAGAATTTTGAAAGCACATGGGAGAAAACGGTTATTGCATGATTATAATTGGAACACTTTTGAAAAACTCATTTTTCATTATGCTCACCCTTAACGATTCACACGTGTGACACCACTTATGAGAATGTGTGACTCCACAAGTTATGTTGAGGGAAGGAGATAGTGTTGAGTACATAAATTTTGAAAGATTTTGAATTATTATAGAAAAATTCTTGAAACAATTGTACTCGGACATTGAATGTTGTTGAACACACAAAATAATTATGAAAGAATGTGTTCAAGAACATCAAATCATTTGATGTGAAACTCAAATGAGATAAGATGCATCGGGTATGTTAAAAACACAGAAAAGTGTTGATTACATGGTCATTTATCTAGTATTAATAGTCTAGGGATTAGTTTATGCAATTAGGGAAGGACTAATGTGTAATATGTAAAAACCTTAATTACTTCTCTCCTTCCTTGCTATAAAAGGAGGGCTAAGGAAAGGATTAAGGTGGTGATTCTTTCTCTCTCTAATCTAATATTTCTTTCTTTCTCTCCTCTCCTTCTCCCTCTCTACTCGTCACCCTCTCTCTCTACTCTCTCTAAACTATCTAGTGTAGTATAGTATTTTGTATGATTTTTGATATCTAACAATTGGTATCAGTCACCATGGGATGAACTGAAGTGTTTTTCGTAAAGAAAGTTCTCATTTTTACGTGCTAAAGACCTTGAAGACCAAAACTTGTGTAAACCGCAACTAGAAACTCTAGTTTGTGACACAAGTATTCGAAGACAAGCCTTAAAATTAAAGAAAGTTGTGATTTTTAGTGATTTCGGAAGATAAAGTCTTGACCTTTTGCAAACCATCTTGGTTTAACACACTAGTATCTCTAGTTGTGTTGCAAAAGTTACTTAAAAACCTACAAACCACGTTCGTTACAAAGTCTTTTGTGGTTTTCTTGCAAAAAGTTTCAAAGTTTAGCCAAGAAACACCACTAAAACAACCCGAAACCACCACAGCCGAAACACCACAACCAAACCACAAGGATCGGTGACTACCGACCCTAATGTGACCACCGACCCTAGCCTCCCACCACCGACCCTTCAACCACCAACCCTCTACCACCAACCACCGAACCTCCATCCACCGAACCTCTACCCCACCACCGATCCACCATCACCACCGATTATCACCTCCTCACCGACCCTCCACCGAACCTCCAAAAAAAACCCAGACCGAGACTAAGTTAAAACTAAACCCTAGTTTTTATAAATTAGGGTTTAAAAAGGTTTTTATTATTATTTTAATAAAGGATTTAGGATTTGTAAGTGGGTAATTAATGTGAAAATGTGATTTTGGAAGTTAGTGGGATATTAATTAGTGGTTAAGGTAAAACTAAGGTTTATTTTTAAGTTAAAAGGTTTAAACTTCAACAAAATTTTCACAAAAACAACACTTCTTCTTGTCAAAACGATCCTTAATATCAATTCATACAAAGACTACTCAATCAAATTCAAAATGGCAACAATGGCAGAAAACGTAATTGTTGCAGGTTCTGAAAACTGTCCCCCGATGCTAGAGAAAGGTATGTATGATAGCTGGAAGTCCCGGATTATTCTTTATATCTGAGGCAAAGAGAATGGTGAAATGTTAAAAGACTCAATCGACAATGGTCCTTTTACACTCAAACCAGTTATAACTGTTAAAGACACTGATGGAACTACCGACATCACTTATCCTCAAACAGTTGAAGACCTTACTCCACAAGAGAAGTTACGATACGACTGTGACATCAAAGCTGTCAACATACTTCTTATTGGATTGCAGTTGACATTTACACTCTCATCAACCACTTTCAGACTACAAAGGAAATATGGGATCGCGTCAAAAAACTTATGGAAGGCACAAAAATAACCAAGCAAGAACGTGAGTCACTGCTATACGATGAATTTGATAAATTCACATCTGAGCCTGAAGAATCAATCCACTCATACTATCTGAGATATGCTAAACTGATTAATGTCATGAACATGATTCCTATGTCTATGTCACCCATGCAAATTAATTCGAAGTTTGTTAATCATCTTCAACCTGAGTGGAGTAGGTTTGTCAGTGCAGCTAAACAAGCAAGAAATCTTCACAAAGTAATTTTTATCAGTTGTATGCTTTCCTCAAACACAATGAAAGAGATGCTAAAGAAGTTCAAAAATACGACAACGATTTCTGGATCCACTTGCTTTAATAGCAAATACCTATAACCCACCTCCTTATACATTACTATGTATATTATAATTTAGTCACTATGTATGCTTTCCTCTGAATTTTATTAGCACTATTAATCAAACACCCCAATAACCCAACAACTTATTTAGTCACCTCCACTTCAAAGCTATGCACCACCAGTTGTTCAACAACCACCTACATTTCAACCTGATATCGGATTTGTTGTACTAACCTTTCTTCCAACAGATGACCCAATAGCCAATCTCAACAAATCTATGATCTTCTTGAGTTCCGCTTATAGCTCAAGATATCCTCCCACAAATAACCAACTTCGTCCAATCCAAGAACTCAAGCTACAATTCAAAATGGCCAAGTTACGGTTCATAATATTCAAGGTAGACAGTCTCAAGGTTATGCAGGCAGTGCTAGAAAGAATCAAGCTACATGAGCAAGGGTTGTCAATACAGTTGGAAATGCAGGGGCAAATCAACCAAGGGTAACTACTTTTTAAAGTCATATAGAAAAATATGCAACAAAGCGTGTTACTCCGTATTATTTAGGGGCTTTTGCATACATATTCATTATAAATATAAAATCGCATATACATCCAACGCAAATAAAGTATCAATGTCGATATATTATAATTTTCTTACTGGTTTTAAAAATTGATATTAACAAATTTATAATATGTATCACTTTCTAGTAATTTTTCACATTTATTGTTTTTGTTTTCGTTGTTAAAACTTAAATAAAAAATCACACATGATTCAACATTAATTTGAATATTCGAATATGTAAACAAGTAGTAAGATGAACATACATTTTTTTACAAAATTTTATAAGGTTTACCATTTGTTATTATGTAAACTAGACATTCATAGCTTTTCAACCATATATAACACATTATATTTTGAATTGTATAGTAGTGCAGGTAATTCGTCAAAATTAGATGAAACGCATAGATCACATGTGATTTTTACTAGACGTGATCTTAATAATAGGGGTGAGCAAAAACCGCACCGCAAACCGCAAAACCAAAAAAACCGCACCACCGCAAAAACCGTGGTTCGGTTTAAGAAAAAAGAAAAACCGCATTTTGCGGTGCGGTTGCGGTTTTACTCGTAAAACCGCACCACACCGCATATTTATTTTTTATAACCGAAAACGACACATTGATTATTTAATGTGTGTTATAAGGCTTCTACCACGTATTATCATTAATATTCTTATAAGTTATAAGTGATGTGTGTGTTTACATTAAATATATGCGTTGTTATAACCGAAAAAACCGACATTATAAACCAAAAACCGCAAAAACCGCACATGATGGTGCGGTACGGTTAAAAACCGCAAACCCACAAAAACCGCAAAAAAACTGAAACCGTAAACCGTGGTGCGGTTCGGTTTCTATTTTTGAAGAAATCGCAAGTGCGGTTGCGGTTCGGTTTTAGTCAAAAACCGCACCAAACCGTATCATGCTCACCCCTGCTTAATAAGATGTGATTTTTACCTCATCTTATGTAATTATATAAATTTCATAAATAAATAACTATCATTTATAATTCAAATGGAAAGCGTGAATGTGCGTTATTCATTGAAAAAAACAAAGAAAGTCTTTGATTTATACACAAACATTTATGCTAATTTTAGTATGGTTGTTTAGTTTCGAACTACCATCTTAGTCAACCTAAATACGTTTGTCACTTTTTTGACAGTTGTTTACTGTTCGATTTATCAATTTTAGTACAGTTGTTTAGTGTTCCAACTATCAATTTTAATGTAGTTATTTAGTGTTCGAACAACCATGAAAATTACATTTGTTTACTAGTAATTAATTAGCAATATAAATATGTTTGTCATTTTTTGTTGACATTATATTAAAGTTTAATAGTTTATTGGTTACTTCTGAGTTTATTGGTTTTTAACCACTATAAATGTAGACATACATCACACTTTCTTACCATTCCAAACATAATTCACAAGAAGTAATCTTCATGGCTCTCTCAAAAGGTATCATCACATTTTACATCATTTTCTTTTTCTTTAATATTGTATCGGGTATATATTACGAGTAACTCTTATATATGTAATTTTTATTCACATAAACCGCATGCAACAGATAGTTAGTCTTAAACTGTTACTAGAATACAACTTTTAGCATGAAAAATTCTAAATGACTAAAAAAAATGTAAAAAATGATACATCACATATTTGTTTCTTCTTCGGTTTTCATATAGTCATATAGATCGACAATTACTCATGTCTTTGAAATGCAATGTAATGCAGATACGATGTCGACGAATGAAGGTGATGAATCGATTGGCAAATGTGTCATGATAACTTAGGAGGTTGTTCAATTTTTTGTTGGTCATTATGTTGCGAGAGGGACTATAGAAAAAAATTTGGTCGACAAGCTTGGGGTCAATGTTATAGGATTGGTAAAAGTGGTACTACATATTGCAGATGTACACGCTGTCAAACTCGCGATCCCAT
The DNA here is from genome assembly GCA_026074375.1 of Tanacetum coccineum. NCBI lineage: Eukaryota > Viridiplantae > Streptophyta > Magnoliopsida > Asterales > Asteraceae > Tanacetum > Tanacetum coccineum. The sequence goes on from BQNB010010091.1 coordinate 83,865, forward strand.
GTGGGATCATTTTTGTCTTTGCAGGATCGGGATCGTAGGATAGAATCGGGATCGTACGATCCTACCAATTAGATTGTGAGAAGATGAGAAAAAGACCACTAGTTTTCATCTTAAAATTGTGATTTGGGAAAGTAGATACTTAAGTTTAGTATGATTAGAAAATAGAAAATTGACCGTCAATGTTTAGTTAGTATTTTTATTTTGTTAATTTGTTGGGCTTAAGAAAATAATAGGCTAAAAACTAGCTAGAAACATAAGATAGATATTAGCTTAGTAAACTCGAAACTAACTAGGCTAGCCCAGTTGGCCACCAAGATTCCTTAGCGGCTTGGTGAGGGGATGTTTGGCTAGGGGAGATCTCGAGTTTGAGTCCCACCCAGGACTTTTAAGGCTTTAGGTGGAATAGGAGGACCGAGGAAGTACAGGCGGGTTGAGGGTATAACATACTGCCCAATTGGATGTCACTACTCGACCTAAACCACTAACAACTAACAAGCCATTCTAAACAAATAAAAAATAATAAAGCTTAGTAAACTCGTATCGGTACGCGATTCTACGAGTTTACGTTTGATTCTATGATCCCACTTACGATCCCACCTCATATGCGATCCTACCATGATTCTACACGTTTTTTGCTGGTAAACGCGTAGGATCGTACGATCCTACGAGTTTACTCGCGAGTTTGACTGAAGCAATGAAGAAGGTGAGTTTTTATTCTCTTAATATAAGTATATGTTGCTTTTAGATCTTTCTTTATTAGGAACCAACGATTGATTTGTTCATTATTGATGTTTTACTGAATTGCTGTTGGGATTTGAGCGGCTGCAAAAGACGAAGAGAGAAGAGAAAGATGAAAGGAATAGGTGAAGACACAAGACACAACTTTCTGTATTTGAAAATCACCGGCGAGATAAAAAAAAATAACCATTGGCCTTGGTATCATCTATCAAAAAATATATATTAGGTTTATATCTAAACCTCAAAAAGAAATTTACACGACTTAAAACATATTAAAGAAAACTTACAAAAACATTTTAAATCATTAGACATGATTCATAAACATGTAGATACAAAAAAAAAATAATAAAT
>BQNB010010092.1:0-68482 GCA_026074375.1 Tanacetum coccineum
GCGGGTCCTGATCCTTGTTATATATTTATATATGTTTATGTTTATTTATATATAAAAAGGTGTAAGAACACGCGAGTCAGGATTTCAATTTGCCCGAGAAAATCTTCAGTCTAGAGTTGAAAAGGAGAACACGATCACCAACGTTGAAAACGCGGTTTAACAAAAAGAGATCTATTTATTAATTCACACTTAAATATTAAACATTTATGCAATTATAACCCTCGACCTTTTAGAAGGCTGCAACATCGGTTGTGAGCCGGTGAGCCGGCAAGAGGTAGTAAACTTTTATCAGCCCACACTTTATATTTATTATTATTATTATTATTATTATTATTATTATTTATATAGAGAAGACTTCTTTTTGAAAAATTCAAGTATAAGTTTGAACTAAGACTAATTTCTTTTTTGCTATACAATACATAAAAATTGTTTATTTAAGTTTAATCTCCAAAGACAACACGTATTATTAATCTGGTTAAGAGCTTATGGGAGAAAAAGCTACAAATTACATACATGAGCTCTTAAGATTTCCAACTAATCCTTGTTTAGCATCCCACTCATACTTAACTCTATCATTTTTTGTTCTTCGCGAATTTCCGCGAACGCTTAGCCTAAAAGTTAAGGAACAAGCTAGAGCTCAACACGCTCGATCGGGTCAAAATTTATTCTTTTTCTACCCAGCAGGAAAGTCAAATTTGTGACAAAACCCTTATTTTATTTTTTATTTTTTTTTTTGAAAATTTTTAAAATTTTTCATTTTTTTGAAATTTTGGTAGTAAAACAGGATTATGTTAAAACAACGGCTGCAGGCACAATCAAATCGATAGATTCCCCCCATACTAAAACTACACATTGTCCTCAATGTGAGATTCCCCCATACTAATTCCAATGCATATTCTTGATATAAAGGGGTCTCTACGCAAATCTAAAGCCATTTATTAAGTATGCTAAAGATAAACGTTAGTCGATAAGATTTTAGGATATCAGATTCCCTAAATGAAGCTGAGGATATGAAGCTCGAGTGGACCGGGACAAAACAACGAACACGAGAGTCGTCAAAATCCGGGTAATCCTGGATAATAAAAATCACAAAACACGATACACGAGAAAAGAAAGAGGCGAGCCCCCTCACATTAATTGTTAGAAAATAGATAAGAAGATAGAAACGCTTGTTTTTTTGTTAACCGAGTCACGAGCTTGACTCGACCCCGAATTAAGTTGTCCATTGGGAAGCAAATGGAAGAGAAAATCTCAATCGGACTTTCATTAATGTTTTAATAAACATTAAAGCACATGAAAGTTCCATCCCGATGAGATGCCACAAGCTCTAAGTAGAGATGTCGGGGTCAAAAATAGTGTCTTCACTCCAGGTGGAGAGAATTAAAGGAGAATCCACAGGGTAGGTGAGAAACGGGAGAAGAGTCCAAATGACAAATGTGAAGGAATCTTCATCTTCAACATTTGGAGATTAAACAATCTCACCTCTTCCTGCGTCAAAACATTCGTCTTTATTAAGCTCATCAAAATTGTTAATCACGTCCGCATCGGGTTCAAAATTTAAGCAAATCTCAACATCCGGTGGTTCCGAAGGAGGATAAGGAAATGACGGATCAAAATGAAATGATTCAAACTCAGGAAGTTCCAAAAGAGGATCATTTGTCGAATTATCAGAAATTTCGTCCATAACAACGCTAGTCAACCCTCCCTGGTCGGGCTCAACCTCAAAAAAGAAACAAATCATACTCAGGAAGAGAGTTATTAGCATGAGTAGTGGTACTGCCACTTCTTGTCTCTTCCGTATGATCGCTAAAAGTCTCGAATTCAGGTAAAGAGTTATCCGAAATTTCAGCATAGCAACGACATTCGACTGATATAATCCTCGTGCTCTCTAACAATTCCTGGAGGAATCGTGATGACTGGTCCAGCGAACTCATGGTGGAGAGGATCACTTTTGGGAGAAAAAGTATCATGATCTGATTCATTCTCAATGTGTTGTGGTTCATGATTGAAAAATACTTTGGGAGAGAGATTATGGGTGGTATCATCACTAAGCAAACTCTCAAGATATAATACGTCTCCTTCTGAGTCATAATAACCTTCCTCAATATACGCTAGGAAAAAACTTCGATAGCTAGAAAATCATACGATCTATCATTTTCGCCTCCTAGGTCTAAAACATTCAGCCCTCATCATTTGACATCCGTATAAGATTCTTTCCAATCATCGTTTTTACATACCAAATCAAATAAATCAACATTTACTTCGAAAGGTGGTCATTGACGAATCCTTGAGAATGGAAGCAACGCTTTTCAAAGGAGTAGACGGATCATGGTGAAGTAGAAACTCAATGTCGTCTCCTGGAGCGAGACACTCATCCTTGTTAGAATTAGAAAGAGGTGTGACTAGGAAAGTTGACTCATCAAGGTTGGAATCATAAGAATCCTTGCACTCGATGTCCTCTAACACTTCATCAAAAAGAGGGTTTATGTCACTAGAGTTGTAATTGACATCAAATTTGAAAAGAAGGTTAGAGAAAGTCACGAAATCGTCACGTGGAACGTTAATGGAAGATAAATCATCACACGAAGATAAAACGTTCTCACTATCACTCCTGGATGTATCCTCGGATTCTTTTGGGATTGGGACAATTTCCTCAACACTAAAAGTACTAAGGTGCTCGTCCCCCATTATGAGAGAATCCTTAGGCTCAATAGACGGTAAGGTGGATGTGATTGCAAAAACTGAAGAAACTTGATGTGTTTTGTTTGAATGAAAAATGCTCTCCTTGCAAATAACTTTAAAATTCTTCAAACAAGGTGTGATACGAGTTTGGCGTTTAGCTATCGGCTCTGCGAGAATCTTCACTTCCTGCTTTTCCTTTTCATCGTCGGCATCTTCCGGTGAGGGTGAGCAAACTAGAGCAGGTTCATCGGTAAACTTTTTAAAACTATCCTTGCATGAGTCATTAACCATTTTAATTGACTCATTTATATGCTTTTGAGGATGTTTGACGTGCCATCGACATGAAAAGTTATTTGTTCATTTCTGTCCCTCAAAACAAGCTCTCCTTCGTATACATCAATTAAAGCACACTGTTTTCTCAAAGGATCTCCAAGTATGAGAGGAACTCGAGGATCGGCTTTAAAATCAACAACAACAAAGTCGGTAGGAAAATGGAAATTCCCAACTTTGACAAAGATATCTTCGGTGAGTCCTTTAGGATGAGTAATCGATCGATCTGTTAGCTCTAAAGTCATCCGAGTTGGTGTAAGATTAGGTAAAGAAAGCCTTTTCCAAATAGAAAGAGGCATAAGATTTATGCTCGCGCCAAGATCGGCCAAGGCGTGACATACATCCATTCTCGGGAAATTACATGGAATAAGAAACTTGCCAGGATCTCCAAGCTTTTCGGGAAGCTTTTTGAGGAGCATTGCCGAGCAATTCTCGTTCAACGGTATCTTAGCTAACTCAAGCAACTTTTCTTTATTCATGAGCAAACTCTTAATCGTAGGAGCAAATCTTGGCATCAAAAGTAAAGCATCCGCGAAACTAATGTCGAAGCGCAAATCTTGAAAGATTTGGAAGATCTTCTCCATTTGATTCAAAGCTTTATCTCGGGACTTTTGATCATCACGTCGTGAAGGATATGGAATATTTGGCTTAGGTAAATTCTTTGGAACATCGGGTTTCAGAATTGAAATGGGGATAACTGGAGGTGGGATTTGAGCGGTACTTCCTTGGAAATTTGTTTGCCCTTTATCTGTTGTCTCCTTGGTTTCTCGTTCCACTACTTTTTTAGAAGAAGGATTAGTAGGAATCGAGGGTCCCTCGTAAGCAACACCACTTCGAGTAGTAATCGCTTTCATCTCGCCCTTCGGGTTTGGAATGGTATTACTCGGAAGAGTACCCGAAGTTGAGGCTTGGTTTGAAACAATCCACAAAACATAGTTTTGCAATTATTCTAAAAAGTAGTTTGTTGATTCATCATGACGCGGCTTGTTTAGATTTAATCGTGTTTCGAATTTCATTCTTAAGGTCTCCTTTCAATAGAGTTTGACTTTGATTTTGCATGTTCCTCAATATTATGAATCGTTATTCCTCTTGTTAACACGAAAAATACATTTGAAATCTCTTGTTATGAACTTGATTATTAGGCACTTGAAAAGGTTGATTTTGAAATCCTTGATTTTGAAAATTTGGAGCATGATTATTTTGATCTTGAAAACCTTGATTTCCATATGAAAATTATTTCATCGAAAATTATTCCCTTGAACTTGATGATTAAACCTATTTTGACCATTGTTTTGCACCGGAGCAAAACCGGGTTGTGCCATTTGATTACTAACACGGTTCGGAGGGTTAACCTTGATTGTAAGTACCTGTGGTCGCACAAACCTATCATATTGTTATCGGAAGCATAGGGTTAAGGACAATTATACCAAAATGAGCGCCACCACCACAAGTAACGCAGTTTCACTGAACGCTTAAAACCAGAGCGGGAGTGACAACTTTTTTAGAAACAATCTCGACTCAGAGTCGATAAGTTGATCCGCAAAGCTTATCAATTCTTTCATGCGTTTTACTAAAAGTAGCATTCATCCTAGAAACATTTGATCTATTACGTGAATAACGAACTTTTGATTTATTTTCAATTATGTTTAAAGCCTCTCTAGTCGTCTTACTCAAAACAAATTCCACCCGCACGCGAATTAAGGATCTGTTCATTCTCGGTTTAAAAAACCTTCTAAAAAGGTATCCAACTTGAGTTTAACTCCGTAAATCCGTGATTGGGACAGCGCTAGCAACTCCTTAAATCGTTCCCATGCTTCACTAAAAGTTTCCTCAAATTTTTGTGTAAATCGAGAAATTTCATTTTTTAAGTGAGTGGTTTTCGAAGGAGGGAAAAATTGATTCACAAATTTGGTAACGAGATCCTCCCAAGTCAAGATTGAATTTGGTGGTTCTTTCTCGTACCAAGTTTTAGCGGCTCCCTCGAGCGAATATGGAAACATCATAGCTTAATCACATCGTTAGGCACATTCCTAAATCGTAAAGTCGAGGTAATCCTTTTGAAACTATTAATATGAGCATGAGGATTTTCACTCTCACGACCGTAAAATGGATTCGCTTGAACCAATTGAAGCAAATTCGTCTTAATCTCAAAATGATCCGCATTAATTTCCGGTAAAACAATAGCTTCTCTTCACTTCTCCTACCCTTATCGTGGTGCTCAGAGTACTCTTCCATGTCGTTCCGCCATTGGTGCAACGTAGTATTGAAAAAAGCTCGGATCCGACATGTTGGATCACGTCCTTTATTTTGAACGCTCGGAATGTTACGTTTGAATTATTTAGAAAATAGGAATTTCTAGTGCGCATGCACTAAACAAAATTAAAATGAGAAAAGAAATAAGAAAAGGAAATATTTTTGTTTACCGAATAATCAACAAACTTAGGGTAACTCTCTTAAGTAAAATAAATTTTACAAAAGAGGTGCGCCTTTTTCGTAAGTGACACAAACGGTAAAATTTTTGAATCTTTGGTTCGGGAACTTATTGATGGATAATACCTCAATTGAAGGTATTATTTGTTGGTGTTCTTTTACCAACTTTGTAAAATTTAAATATTCACAAATTAACGAGAAAAATCGAAAAATTCGGAAGAGCAAATATTTTTTGTCTTTTTTTGTTTTTTAAAACAATCTTCTACTTATACTAAAAAGAAAAGAAAAATATTTTTTACTTTTTATATTTTTTAATAATTTTTTAATTTTTTATTTTTTTTATTTCAAAAGCGTAACTTTCGAAGACGAAAGGTTCTCCAAATCACGATCAACAAACTTCAAACGAAGGAATCTTAATCACAAATCCCCGGAAACGGCGCCAAAAACTTGATACACGTATAGTTTTTTACACGTAAAATAATAAGAATATTATTATTATTATTATTATTTTATATAATGAAGACTTTTTTTTTGAAAAATTCAAGTATAAGATTGAACTAAGACTAAAATTTTAGCTATATATTACATAAAAATTTGTTGATTTAAGTTTAATTTCCAAAAACAGCACGTATATTAATCCGGTAAGACTTATGGGAGAAAAAGCCACAAATTACATGCATGAGCTCTTAAGATTTCCAACTAATCCTTGTTTAGCATCCCAACTCAACTTTAACCTATCATTTTCTCGTTCTTGACGCAAGAACTTTCCACGAACGCTTAGCCTAAAAGTTAAGGAACAAGCTAGAGCTCAACACGCTCGATCGGGTCAAAATTTACTCTTATTCTACCCAGCAAGAAAGTCAAATTTGACAAAAAACACTTATTTTATTTTTGAAAAATTTAAATTTTATCCAAATATTTTTGAAAATTTTTCGGTGGGAAAACGGGGTACGTGAGAACAACGGCAAAAGTAGGTAAGAATCTCTCGAAGTATACTACCCCATACTAAAAACAAACATTTGACCTCAATGTTTTCCTAGCCTAGAAACCCCATACCTAGACACACTCAAAAAAGGTCGAATGCAAACTCCAAGCGGAAGAAAGTATCACAAAATGTAATGAATATAGCCGTTTATCAAGTGTTCTAAAAGATAAATGTTAGTCGATAATAATCTTTAGGATATAGGATTTCCCCAAACTAATTGCAAGTAAAGGCTAGGAAGCTCGAGTGTACCAGGGACAAAACACCAAACACGAGAGTCTTCAAAAAAATTTATCAATCCTGCAAACAATCACAAGTACAAACAACGACAAGAATCGGAAGAGTACAAGCCTCCTCACATCACAATAGAAATAAGAAAGAAGATAGAAGGATAAGCATGGGGTGCCTCCCACGAAGCGCTTTATTTTTGGTAACCGAGTCACATAGCTTGACTCGATCCCCGAATTTATTCGTCCTTGGAGAAAGCAAATGGAAGAGAAAAATCTCAATCGGGCTTTCATTAATGTTTGGATAAACATTAAAGCACATGAAAGTTCCATCCCGATGAGATGCCACTGGCTCTAAGTGGAGATGCCAGGGTCAAAAATAGTGTCCACATTTTTGGTGGAGGTAAGTAAAAGGAGAAACCTCAGGGTAAGTAAGATATGGGAGAAAAATCCGAATTTAAAATGTGAAGGAATCGTCAACTTCAACATTAATCTCACCTCCCCCTGGGTCAAAACATTCGTCTTCATTAAGCTCGTCACCATTGTGTATCATGGACACATCGGTTCCATGTCGAAGTTAAAACGCACATATTCGGGTATTAGGATCATCGTTAAGAAGTTGTCAATAATATCCCTCTTCTGAATCAAAATTACTTTCAAATACCCGGTGGTATCGAATTATCTGGTCCGGAAAATATATCGTCTCATACTCTCCCTAATATAGTCATTACCCAATGAGAGTAGCAGATGAGAGGAAGAGACTCGATGATTGTATGAGAATTTTCCGGTGACTAAGAAGATGAATTTCCGCATAGCAACGACATTCGACTGATATAATCCTCGTGCTCTCTAACAATTCCTGGAGGAATCATGATGACTGATCCAGCGAACTCATGGTGGAGAGGATCACTTTTGGGATAAAAAGTATCACGAATCCTGATTGCATTCTCAATGTGTTGTGGTTCATGATTGAAAAATACTTTGGGAGAGAGATTATGGGTGGTATCATCACTAAGCAAACTCTCAAGATATAATACATCTCCTTCTGAGTCATAATAACCTTCCTCAATATACGTAGGAACTTCGATAGCTAGAAAAGCATCGATCTCATCATTGTCGCCTCCTGGGTCAAAACATTCAGCCTCATCAATTTGAGCATCGTATAAGATTCTTTTCCAATCATTCATTTACATCCAAATCAAATAAATCATCATTTTCTTTGAAAGGTGGTTCATTGATGAATCCCTTGAGAATGGAAGCAACGCTTTTCAAAGGAGTAGACGGATCATGGTGAAGTAGAAACTCAATGTCATCTCCTGGAGCGAGACACTCATCCTTGTTAGAATTAGAAAGAGGCGTGACTAGGAAAGTCGACTCATCAAGGTTGGAATCATAAGAATCCTTGCACTCGATATCCTCTAACACCTTATCAAAAAGAGGGTTTATGTCACTCAAGTTGTAATTGACATCAAATTTGAAAAGAGGGTTAGAGAAAGTCACGAAATCATCACGTGGAACGTTGATGGAAGATAAATCATCACATGAAGGTAAATGTTACTCACTCTCACCACCGGGATGTATCCTAGATGCCCTTGGTATTTGGGACAATTTCCTCAACACTAAAAGTACTAAGGTGCTCGTCCCCCATTATGAGAGAATCCTTGGGCTCAATAGATGGTAAGGTGGATGTGATTGCAAAAACCGAAGAAACTTGAGGTGTTTTGTTTGAATGAAAAATGCTCTCCTTGCAAATAACTTTAAAATTCTTCAAACAAGGTGTGATACGAGTTTGGTGTTTAGCTGTCAGCTCTGCGAGATTCTTCACTTCCTGCTTTTCCTTTTCATCTTTGGCATTCTCCGATGAGGGTGAGCAAACTAGAGCAAGTTCGTCGGTAAACCTTTTAAAACTATCCTTGCATGAGTTATTAACCATTTTAATTGACTCGTTTATATGATTTTGAGGATGTTTTGACGTGCCATCGACATGAAAAGTTATTTGTTCATTTTCGTCCCTCAAAATAAGCTCTCCTTCGTATACATCAATTAAAGCATGGCTGGTTCTCAAAAAGGATCTCCCAAGTATGAGAGGAACCTCGAGGATTGTCTTTTAAAATCAACAACAACAAAAGTCGATAGGAAAATGAAATTCCCAACTCTGACAAAGATATCTTTTGCCGAGTCCCATTATGCCCGAGTAATCGATCGATCCGCTAGCTCTAAGTCATCCGAGTTGGTGTAAGATCAGGTAAAGAAAGCTTTTTCCAAATAGAAAGTGGCATAAGATTCTATGCCAGCAACCAAGATTCGGCCAAGGCGTGACATAGCAACCATTCCCAGGAAATTAACATGGCATAAGAATCTTGTTCGGGATCTTCAAGCTTTTCGAGAAGCTTTTTGAGGAGCATTGCCGAGCAATTCTCGTTCAAAAACGGTATCTTCAGCTAACACAAGAAACCTTTTCTTTATTCATGACAAACTCTGTAATCGTAAGGAGCAAATCTGTGCATAAAAGTAAAGCATCCTGCAAACTATTTCGCAGCGCAAATCTTGAAAGATTTAGAAGATCTTCTCCATTTGATTCAAAGCTTTGTCTCGGGACTTTTGATCATCACGTCGTGAAGGATATGGAATATTTGGCTTAAGGGTGGAATTCGATTGGAACAAATCGGGTTTCGTATTGAAATAGGGATATGAACATTCCGAATGTAGCCACTATATATTCCAAACTTTATTACTATTTTTTTGTTCATTTTTAGCAAAGTTATTAATTTTACGTTTACCCGATTTAGTAAGAATTTCCCGTTCTTAGATTTGCGTGAACCGTATTTAGAAATCTATTCCGTCTTCGTGCCTTAAGTGGTTTAATAATCTCATAATATTCCCCGATGATTATAAGTTACACACCATTTTCATTTTCATTGTGTTCGCGTTTACGATAATTTCTTAGCTTAAAAACTCGCGTTTTAAAAAACCCTTAACCTTACTTTTATATTTAATATAACCTAACACTATACTTTAATAATTAAATCTATATACTAAAAATGAAAAAAAAATTACAGACCCAAGGCCTATGCCCGGTTTACACACTACCCACACACAACCACTTTTGTTTTTTCAACTTTCTATAACACACCATCATTTCATTTCACTTCTCTATACATGCAAACCTCTTCACTTCTCCTAGTTTCAAAAGATTCAAACCCACACTTGGTCCTTGTTTGGCTGCCAAAATTACCCACAACCACCACCACCATCATACAAACTTGTTTTCTTCTCATTTTTATTCCCCTTATCATCATCCATAAAGTTGCTTGGCAAAGTAGTAGTTTTTATCTTGAAGTTTGAAGAAGTTTATTAAGGTATCTCTAATCTTAATTTTTTTCTTTTAATTTTAATCCATGAAAATGGAAGTTTGATTCTGGAAATACATATTTATATGATGATGAGTTGTGTTAAGAGATTGGGATGGCAATTGTAAGTTGATTGGTTTTAGAGTTAGGATTGATGTTTAGATAGGTTTTAGAGTGAAAAATAGGGACTGTTTTGGAACAGTAGCTAAAACGTATCATAGCTCTAAAAATTTAGCTTGGGGTCTGGTGATAAAATTTCCATAGTAGTTAGAATATGTCTCAGCTCAATGCGATAGTAGTATGCACAACCCAAAGCCACCGGATGAGGGAGATATGGTCAAAATACGAAAATAGGTGTCAATCGTGGATACATATGATAAACTAAACAGTTAAACTCTAAATTTTTGCCATAAAATAAATAGACTCAAAATTGGTCATGTAGTATCACACATAATAAAGGAAACCAAAAAGCCTTTTGACCACACCTACATTGGCCTATCATGGTTTTTGTATTTTATGGCCATTTTAGTAAAGGGTAAATTTTTTACTAACTTTCTGTTTTGGACAACCAGGGGTAAAATGGTCTTTTCACATAGTTACGAAACTTTGTAAATTATGAGACTTACATTTCTGGAAACTAGACACAAATAGCTTTCCAGGGGTGAAAGCCTCACATATAGAACATTTTGAGCTAGGAGATATGAGTCCATGAAGTCGAGTTAAAATCAGAACTAAGTTTTATTACTCTAGTCAAAAATGTAAAAACGTAACGTACACCGTGATAAAATAAAATTAAAAGCCGAAACTTAGTAGATGTTCATTTGCCTATAAGACCAGGTCACAAGTCATTTTGGGATTAAAAAGGACTTGGGGAAGTTCTAGTGGAATACATGCTTATCCTCGAACACATCTCAGATCACAATGTTTAATTTTACGTATTATTGACTTTCTACGTACTTAAATCGCGTCACTCTAACCTATAGGGTTTCGGTTATTGTTTGTGATACACTCTCGATCTATATACTCTTCTCCGAACCTTCATCGCTTTATTTGACTTACAGTGAGTTCATAGCCTCGCTTTTCAAGTATTTTTCTTAAACCCCGCGAGGGAGATGCATGCTAGTTTTTATAAAACGAACACAAGTATTTTTCTTCTTGTATGCTTGGACCCGTATGTGAATATATGTTGTTGCTTGAGTAGCTTTCGTCATAAGACCCCAAATCGTGGAGCCGTCAAACACCTATGATGGTAGCCGCTCATACCACAATTGAATAGCGCTATGGGCTTGACACCGTTCGGTTTTTGGGAAGTTTTGAATCCGAAGTGATCACGTCCCAATGTACGACGATATTGTAGTAGGAGAATTTGAGTACGGTATCCTGACGAAATACCTAGCCTGGGGGCATTCATTTATTAGAATTGTTTATGGAATTCGTCAATGGGATCGGTGTCGCGAGCTCAATGCAACTGTTGGATTTTAGCTTGTCTGATCAACAAGTCTATATGATGCTTATAATTTTATAATGCTTGTGTTCAACCCTTTTCAACTGTTTATTACTTATAAAACATATGAATACAACTCAACCCTCGTGTGACTTTTAGCAAGTTTCATCTCAGGTAAATTGAAGTCTGGGGGACTTAGGAGGCAATAAGAGGAGATTTGCGCTGACAATTTGTGCAATTACTGTTAAAAATCATTCCCTTAAGACCCAAAACTTAATTTAGTTTGTTAAAATCAAACTTGTTTTATGTATGGTAACGATCTCTTGGGACTACGCTTTTGAACTCTGATAAATAGAAAATGGAATGGTTGTTTGTTTTTAAAATGCCTCTTTGAGTCGTATCTTATTTCTTGCGATATTGTACTTTATTTAACATAAAACCCAAAATGTTGGTTCCGCTGCGTGTAAATTTTGGGGTGTTAAAGATTAGTATCAAGAGCTAAAGGTTATAGAGAAAAAAGGTTGTTTTCCAAACCTAAACTATAACTTTAATTTTTAAAATTTTAGCGCGCAAATTCCTCATGATGCCGGCCAAGTCGTTCTTGCAATTACGTTTCTAGCATTATATATTGCGGGTGTATGATCACTACTTTGAAAGTCTCATATCTAATGTATTGCATACATACATATTCGCATATATTCATATATTTTGCATACATTCGTACTTTGAATAAATTTTATTAAATATAGTGACCTTATACGTATCCCTCGTATTCGCAGATTATCATGGCGAACAAGATAGGTGACCGTCATAACATGTTTTCCCATGCTAATTGAAACTCGATAACTACGTACATTTTTGACCAAATCATTTCTAATGATCTTCCTGTACATATATAATTCGATAGGACGTTTTAGTATTCAACCATGATCGTTTCATATAAACAATTTTTTACTCAGTACTATGTATTTAATTATGTCAATTTGTGTCGAATTTCGACCGTAGTATTTGTAAATAAACATATTATGCAAGATTTGCATTGCTATGATTGTTAGATTTTTTGTTTGCAAAAACATTTAAGCAGTAAAACAAAAATTGGATCCATTTTTTTTGTTATAGGCTGATTGTTGGTGACCACCTCTTTGGTCTCTAACACGCTGTGACGACTTTCTCGTCACTAATAGTAAACAATAGTGACGAAATATTCGTCTCTAATGGTTTTAAATGGTTGGTAATTACCCATGAGTGACCACTTATTTCGTCAATAATTGACATTCGTAGTGACCACCATTTTGGTCTATAAACTAAAGAAACAGTGACAAAATATTAGTCACTCATGGTTTTGTAGCAGCACTGTAACCTGTAAGTGACCACTATTTTCGTCATTATTCTGTGACGAATTCTAGTTTCGTCTCTAATTGATTTAGTGACGGAGCTATAGTGACGACTGGTGACGACTCTGGTTTTGGTCACTAACAAACTTAGTGACGAATTTTAATACTGGTAGTGACGAAATCTGTTCTGTCACTATAGGTGGTTTTTCTTGTAGTGAAAAAATCAAAACTTCTTTTAAAAACATTACATAAAAAAGTTTTTATTAATCACAACTTGCAATCTTGTAAAGATATAATACTAAATTTTTTTGATAATATTGGTTTATTACGTAAATATTAACATAACAATATATGAAAATAATATATCGATATGTATGTATAGTTTCTTTTAGTATTGTATAAAAAGCTTTTTGAAAAGCTTCAAGTCATTGCTAAAGCTTTAGTGAATAAGTATATTATGCATTAAATGCATCAAGTCATCAAGTCTTTCAAGTCTTTCAAGACTTGATGCATTGGAGATGCTCTTACATGGGAGTTTGCAATTATCCCATTTTATAGTGATATTTATTTTGACACAAATAAATAGATAATAACATACTTGTTTGGCAATGAAATCTTTGTTGTTGATGGCGTCAAGTGGAAGCAACATAGTGTTTTTAAGAGACTTTAGTTGCGAATAAATTAATTAGTATATATAGTTTTGAGGGTATATTGATAATTTTGTTAGCTTCTCTATCATTCATTTGCTAATTAAAATAAAAACTCAAGAACACAAATTATAATAACTATTTTCTTTGCATGTCATTCTTTACTTTATCCTTCCCATCCCATCTCTTTCTTTTCTTGTTGGATACCAGTTAACTTCTAATAACTTAGTTAAGAAACTTTGTTTGATAATACTAAAGATTATGCGGAATCTAATCTTTAATATAAAAAGAATTCTTCAATGAAACTGTAACACAAAACAAATATAATCAACAATAAAAGCTCACAAAATTATTATTACAAAAAATCGAAACTCTCCTAGATATTAGGGTTACAAAACCTTGAAAGCTATGAACTATACATATCAAATCGTTAAAACGCACAACATTACACATTGCCTAGAACCTCCATTTTATACACCCAAAGGAGTCCTAGTTGATATTACATATATTCCTAAAATTTAGAATAATCTAATATATTCTTTCTCTAAATACCTCATACATAACAACGAACTAAATCTTGATCTCCAATCAATTTTTATCCTTAACTTCTTTCTTATATCCATCCTTGACATTAGAAACTCTTTCAAGCAGTCTTAAATTTTTAAGCAGTTGTAACTTTGTCCTAGCAGCTTAAACTTATACGAAGCAGTATAACCTTTTACACCAGCAGCATTAACTTAGCAGCAGTAACTTCAAGATCATCATGAAGTCTTTTAATCCTAACAAACCCTATCCTAACGTTACCTAAACTTGATATCTATTCAAAATCTCAAGTTTCTTTCATTGAAAGCCTTCATTAATCACCTGGAGGATGCTTCCGAACACATCATAGAGACTTGAGCTATTTTGTAAGAAGTTTAAGAAGCTGATAACCATTATTGAATATCACATTGAAGCTTCTTGTTTAACATATCAGTAATTGTAGCAGGTGTAAGGGGATATCTCTTGTCTAACCAGCCATAGAATTTGCATAGGTTGCATCCTTAAAGAATGACCCCCATGATCATATATTTTCAAGTCCCAACACTCTGTAAATCCTTAGATTTCCTCCATACTTGATCTTCAACATGTGGATCAAACATTGTCTTTAGATCACCCCATAACACTCTCTCATATCCCTCATCTGGCCTTGTTGACCCATGCTTAGCTTTTACCAATTTCCACAGGGTTTCCAAATTTTCCATGTCAAAGCTTTTGAGCATATGACTGAAGACTAAGTATAATTTTGAACTTCCATCAGCCCTGATTATCTGGTAATAGGTTTTCTTCCCTTCTTTATGAATCTTGTAGTCAACAATGCTTGGAGGTTTAGTTGTAAAAGGAATAGCATCAATTGCTACTTCCTCTTTATCAAGAACAATTTCTATTGGTCTTTGAAGCTTTGTTGTTTCTTTATCCTCATCCACCTTTTGCTTTTTAATATTTTCTTGTTCCAGCTCAGTGCCTGCTCTCTTTGAACTGCTCTCTTGTGCTATCTCTGCTTTAGCTTTCTTGGAACTCTCTTCTACCAACTCAGTCCTGTAGTCAACAAAAGTATTCACTCTTTTTATTGCTTTGTCAAACAATTCTTGAATATTGACAAAGGACTTGTTCTTCAAATCTTTGGGCTTCCATCCTTCCATGTTTTTCAGATAAGTACACATGAAACTCCTTTGTTGAGCTCTTGTTGGTGGTCTATTCCTCTTCTCTTCTGCTCTCTTAGCAGCAAAATGTTTTCTTTTTTTGCTCTAAGAATTGTACAAATAATCTTGCCTTTTCTTCATTAGTCAATTCTTCTTGCTCTTGAGCTTGAAATCTTTAAGCCAACTGATAATCAGCTTTAACTCTAGCTTGAACATCATCCCAAGCTATGTTTACTTCTTTAATTTGTTGAGCTTTTTCTTTGGCAAGCCTTTCTTCTTCTTCTTCTTCAGCTTGTAGCTTAAATGCAAGTTCTTCATCAAGCATCAATTGATCTTTCTTTGACAATTTCTTCACAGGTTCTGGTTCAACCATTTTGCCTTTACCTTTATCCTGAACATTAAGTTGTGATGGTTGTTGTGAAGAAACTGTTGGTGTAGGTGCTTGCTCCTGTTCATGAATAACAATCCCTTTAGCTTTGGGTCTTGTGCTAGCAGCTGTAATTGTTGTAGCAGCAGTTGTTGTTGGTAGTTTAGCACTTTTCAGTTCAGCAAGTGCTTTAGCCAAAGTAATCTCATCATTAGTTATAACAGTTGTTGTAGTTGTAGCATCACTAACACTTTTCAGTGCAGCAAGTGCTTTAGCCAAAGTAATCTCATCATCAGTTATAATAGTTGTTGTAGTTGTAGCAGCACTAACTGGAATTATACTGGCAACTTTAATAGTAACTTCACTTTCAACAACCACCTCATCACCAACTAAGTCATGTACTCCAAACATATTTGTATCAGCATCAAAATGAGTACTAACTAAGTTAATTCCTGCATCAGCATCAATATCAGCTATCCTCCCCTGTTTGGATGCATCCTCCTCACCCAAACCTTCTTCATCAGAGGATTCCACTCTTCTAGATAAACCAACCTTGTATAATCTTTTAAGCCTATGAGTTCTTGACCCTCCTTTCTTCTCTAGTCTCTTGACCCTCCTTTTCAAACTTGTAATCTCCTGAGCTTGAGAGGTCTTAGTTTTCTCCAGATCAATAACTCTATTTTGTAAATTGGTACATAATTCCATCAATTCCTTTAGTTTTAGACTATCCTCACCACTTCAAAGTGTGTTACCTCTTGCGAGTAGTGGATCATTAGAAAGTTTAGATACATTCTCAAACCTAGTCTGAGCAATTGTATCCCCCATGGTTTCTTGGCGCCTGGGACCACCAGCTGAACTAGTTCCTAGGGAACTTGGTTCATTAGGTGTTGCCTTGGATCAGGTCTTAAGAATGTTATCACTCAGCGTTGCTGCTCTGCTTACTTAAGCTAGAAGAGTAGTTGGCTGCCCTCACCAATCTGTCATCCCTCTCCTTATAGACAACCTCATCTGCAACATGTTCAGTAGGACCACTAAACTGAGGTATCTTCGTGTCTTGTCTCTTATGCTTCCTAGGTTTTTGGGTCTTTTGAGGTTGAGAGGTTGATGGAATAAAAGTGGGTGTGTGTTGGGGATCAGTGGGAATGGCTGAACCTTCACCCATTTGAGATTGGTTTTGTACCACCATTGATGGAGATAATGGTGTTACATTACCAGAAAATACTCTTCCAATCCTTTTCATGTTAGCAAAGATCTTTTTAGTATGAAAAGATGTAGTGTATTTCTTCTTATGAACTAAAAGGTTAGCAGTTTGCTTTTCCAAAAAGAGTTGAACAAACCTTGGATACATTAAAAATTTGCTAGATGCATCATCCAAGTTTCTAATCATACCATCAAAAATCAATTTTGAAAAATTAAACATCTGATTTGTAGCCAAACAAATAATAGCAGATGCTATATTAGTACCAAATTCATTCCAAGCAGTAGATTTTGGACTCAAACACTGTAAGATGGTATGAATTAGAAATTTCCACTGTGGGGAGAAGAAAGATTTATAAAAAGTAAGCTTTTGTGAAAGATTTTCATACCCCATCAATGTAAAGTTTTCAAAAATAGTAGTATTTGGAAAACAATCAATACCTTCTTCATCTGCTAATTAAAGGTCTCTCTTAACAGATGATTCAGTTATGACTATTTTCTTGCCATCTACTAAGGCATGAATCTGTGTTTCTTTATTGATGGTTTTGGTCTTAGAGTAGGACAAAATGTTCTAATAAATGAAAACATATTATAGTTGGATTTAACAGATCAAAGCATACTTATGGAGAGTGTGCATCAGAAAATATAATAATTTCCTTAAACCAAAAACTTTCAGTAAGTTTCTCCCAAAAACACGACATGTTCAGGAGTATCAGCAAATTTCAAAGCCGCCATGGATGTTAAGTTTCAAGAATGGATGATGAAATCAGGCTTTGTGATTTTGAGAGTATTTGAAAGAGCGAAATTGATTAAGTGAGTGAAAGAAACCCTCAATCAAAGTAACTGTTGTATTTATGTAAAAAAAACCTCAAAACATTAATCCTATGGTGAACCTAGCAGTATTAAGTTAGCCTAGCAGCACTAACTTTCGCCTAGCAGCATTAACTTTCAGTTACCAGCATTAACTCCAATTCCATCCTAAACAAGCTTTTTCCATTCCATTCTACGACTTTAAAGATTGAGCATTCCAATACTAGCAATCAAATATTGAAATCTACTTACGTCAAAAGCTTTTGTAAGCAAATCTACAACATTCTTGTTAGTATGAATTTTGATCATTTGAATCAACTTCTTTTCATTTGAATCTCTAATAAAATGATGTCTGATCTCTATATGCTTTGTTTTTGAGTGAAAACTGGATTTTTAACTATGCATATAGTACTCTCATTATCAATAAAGATCTTGGTTTGCATAAAGTTATACCCATAATCAAGTAGTTTATTCTGGATCCAAAGCACTTGTCTACAGCAACTTGAAGCAACCACATATTCAGCTTCTGTTGTGGAATTTGCAACCACAGTCTGCTTCTTGCATTTCCATGAAATCAATCTACATCCTAGGAATTGACAACCTCCTGTTGTAGACTTCCTATCCAAGCTTGCTCCAACATAATCACTATCAGTGTATGCTACCAAATTAAAAGGATAATCTTTTGGATACTAAAGGCTCAATTTAGGTTGACCTTTTAAGTACCTAAAAATCCTTTTCACATCATAAAGATGTGATACTTTTGGATTGACTTGATATCTAGCACAGGCACACACTGCAAACATGATGTTAGGTCTTGAAGATGCAAGATACATTAATGAACCAATCATCGAACTATACAAATGAACATACACTTCTTCACAATCTTCATACCTTGAGCATAAGGCTTGTGAGTTTTTCATTGGTGTTTGTGGCTTGCCTTTGCATTAACTTCTGCTATACCCAAATTTATTTAAATATCGCTACATATTTTTCTTGCTATTAAATTTTACCATCCTCTTTCTGCTGTACTTGTAATCCCAAAAAGAATATAAGTTCTCCCATAGAACTCATTTGAAATTTCTCATACATCAACTTTTCAAATGCATTGCATAGCTCCTTCTTAGTTGAACCAAAGATGATATCATCCACCTAAAACTATGGGACCAAACAAACATATCACCTTTGTGCCTTTTGATGAATAAGGTCTTGTTAATTTTCCCTCTTTGAAACCCATTGTCCAACATATATGTTAACAAGGTTTCATACCAGGCTCTAGGAGCTTGATGTAGTCCATATAGTGCTTTTTCAACCTTGTATACTCTATCAGGAAAGTATGAATCTTTCAATATCCTATGTGGTTGACATACATACAACTTCCTTCTTCAATCTTCCCATAGAAGAAAATGCACTTTTACCATCCATTTGATAACCACAAAATCTTAAATGAAGCATATGCTAAAATAGGGCCCATTGCATCAAGTTCTTGCAACAGGGGGCAAAGACTTCTTCATAGTCAATCACCTTTAATATTGTGTGATAACTTGAGCAACCCAATCTTGCTTTTATTTCTTATGAACCAATCCTCTTTCATCATTTTTATTCCTGAAAACACCCATTTAGTGCCTATAGGGCCACTTTTTCCATTTGGTAAAATACCACAAAGTCCAAAACTTCTTGTACTTGAATTATAGAAGCTCTTCTTGCATAGCCTCTATCCAGCTTAGATCCTTCAATGCATGAATTACCTTTTTGGGTTCTTCTTGTGATAAAAAGCAAGCAAACAAGTAGTTTTGAAGGTCTTTATGGTTTGTTCTTTATTAAAGTGTACTAACAAACCCATGTTCCTCCAAATTATCTGACATCCTTCTTGTTTGTGGAGCTAATTGAAAATCTCCAATCACTTGATCAAGAGGATGATCTTTATGAATTCTTATAGTTGGAATAGGACTGACTTGGATTGTTGTATCCAAATTGTTTATGTCAGCCTTTGTACTATCATCTTCATCATTTCTTGATAAGTCAAATATTCTATAATCTTCTAAAGCAGGCATATTTGGATCAAATGGAAGTTCAATGCTTGTTTTTCCACCAACAACATTAACTTCATTAGTGCTAGCAGCATTAACATTGTTAGTGCTCTTAACGTTATTTTCCTTCTCTTGATCAATACCTTCACTATCTTTTCTTGAATCTTCATCAACTTTATTTTCATCACCACTTGAAGGTTTAGATCCATCATCTTAAGAACTCTTTGGATTTTGGGAAAAAGGTGGATCAACAGTCCATAATGGTAGCAAAATGTAATCTTTGACATGTTATGTCTCCTTTCCAGCTTGACCTGCATTATTACTTGCTTTTTTACCTTAAAAACAATTAGACTGTGTTCCTGCAACAATTGGCTCATAATTTATTGTTCTTGTTAGTGCATCAATATTAAATAGCCAATTTGGTCCACTACCTACAACATTAGGAGTTGATAAGTGTAGAATACACATATCCATTTATTCTTAAATTAACCCAATTAAACCCAAAACAGACCAAAAATGGCAAAAATATGTTTTTATTTGTGTTTTGTGTATGCAGGTACGGATAAATCAAAAATCACAAGAAAACAGTCAAAAACAGGCAAGCACGGACACGAGAATCAGTAGAGTACAAAGCCAAAGCCAGAAAAGTCAAGCCTCAGTCAAAATCAGCCAAGAAAAGTCAAAGATGGTCAAACTAAGTCAAACACAAAAGGACAAATCCTCAAAATATTTCACCTTGGTCCCTCAACTCTCACAAAAGTCTAAAAATGTCCCCTCCTCTATTGTTGGGCCTAGGAAACCTTAATGGGTCTGAAAACCCTAAATGGGCCTCACCCGGATTCATAAGCCCAAAACCTTGTCCAACTCTTTCTTTTAAAACTCAAAGGACCAATTTTGTAATTTCAGAAAGTGATGTTATAACTTAAAAAGGAAATAAAAGAAGAGAGGGTCTAGATTTGCAATTTCCCCAAACTCCAACTGAATTTAACCCAATTCAGTTAAAAACTTTGGGCGCCAAAAAGGGATACTATTCACCCGTCGTCCCAAAGTTACCATTCACTCAAATCAAAGGGGTTTTTGAAATTAAGGGGCAAGAAAGTCTATTCAAGAGCTCATTAACAAGATTACAAGGACAAATCAGTCTAATCAAGGGAATTTACTAGCTCACTCTCATGAGGAGGCCACGTCAGCAATGGTGAAAGCACAAGGGGAGTGGGTTTTTGCACTAAACACACTCACACAACTAGCACAAGCTGTCACATCAAAGAATGACAGCTTGGCAATCCGTGTGAGTGTGTTATTGATCCAACGGCTCAAATCTTTGATCCAATGATTATGACAATGAGTGGTGAAGATTGAAGGATTGAAGAGCAAGGCAAGGCATCCTAGAAGCTTCTTTCAGCACCTATAAATAGGGCCTCACTCTTCACACACACACACGTAGCTTAGGTCTTAGTTTTAGCTTAATTTCTTTTTAGCTTAATTTAGCTTTAAATCCTTGTAATTTTCTTAATGTAAACAAGCTTTATTATAATGAAATTTCAGTTGTTTTAATCTCTCTTAAGCTCTTTTACCTAATCTCATAAGCTTTCACTTTTTCCTATTAAATAAGCTAAGATCAATAAGCTCTCAATAAGCCCTTTTCAGTCTATAAGCTAAAATTGGGTTTAACTAGACTTAATCATACTTTAAACCTATAAAATCAGCTTAAATTCTAATTACCTTTGGATTTGGACTTATAAGCTTATAGAAGGGGGATCTAAAATGGAAGGATCCCCAAGGACTTATACCCTAGCTTATTAATAAGCTAGGGAGCTTGTAGCTGCCATTATTGGTCCCTCTTGTTTAGCTAGAGGTGCATTGTAAGTTTTCCTTTAATTTCTTGCTTTAAATATTAGTTTTATAGCTTTCTAAACTTAGATCTGCTTATTTGCTTATTGAATTTGCTTATTAGTGCTTATTTGTGTTTTATTTAGTTTAATAATCATAGTTGTTTATCTGTTTTTAACTTTCTTAGTTTGAATCATAGTTTTTCATAAAATTGTCTTAAATACCTTAAAAAACCAAAAAAATAGGTACATTAGCTTAAATCTTAGAGTAATGCTTATTTAGTTGATAATTCATGATAATTAAGTTTGTTTTAAGCTAGTTTTTATCTGGTATTCAATACTTGTTAATTAGATTTGCAATATAAGCTTTAACTCAAACCTGTCACTTTTTAAAGGGGTGTTTGGTTTAAGCTAGTTTGACCATCAAAAGTCAAATGATTTTGTGCAAACCTTTTTAGACAGTTTTGAATTTAGTAAAAAACCATAGGAAATGAGTACTCATAAGTTAGTTTTAGAAATTAAGAGAATTTGAGCTTATATTAAGTGTGCCAGCACCAGGGGAATTTTTCTTGGAATTTCACTTGTGCAAACTTTGATCTAAGCCCTCCAAGGCTTAGATCTTGCTTGCATTTTACTTGTACACTCTATTTGAGTGTTTCTAAGTGCAAGGATTTCCCTTAGGAAGCCTGCACTCTTGGTTTGCACTTGTGCAAAGTGCACCAGTACTAACAAGAAGTTAGTACTGTCACTTTTAGCTTAGTTCTTAGTTAAGTAAAAGTAGGAGTTAGATTAGCTATAGCTTATTATAGATTAAGTCTTAAGTTGCATTTTCTAGCTTATTTACTTAGCTTAATTTAGCTGTCAAATTCACAAAAACTCATAAAAGCCAAAAACAGTTAGTAATAGAGTTTAGCTTTTAAATTTTAGATTCTAGCTTAAAGTAGTAGGTTTCATTGCTTAAATTAGTTGCTCTTAAGTTGTTTGTTAAGTTTACAAAGGCTCATTTGCTGTCTTTGCTTTTTGAGCATTTGAGCTTATTTTGGTTTTAAGCTTATTTTCTAGATTTTTGAGTTTGCTTGTTTCCTCCTCATTTTCAGTAGCTTAAAAGTACTTTAAGCTATATTTTCTTTTCATTTTTAGAATAAGCACATCATAAGCTCTCTAGAACACTTTCCCTTTTTCATTTTGAGCTTAAAATGAGCTTGTTACAAGCTTTTAAGTGAGAATAAGCCCAAAACCCTTCTTACTGTGACAGCAGCTTTAATAAGCTGTCTTTGAGCTTATTACTTAGTTTCAGCTTAAGTCCCGTTTATATAATATGCTTAATTTTGTATCCGTTTTTAATTTCTAGTATTTAGTTTTTATAAAAGTCAAAAAAATAAAAAAAGTGCAAAAAAAAAAAGTTGCCCACACTCGAAACCACGATCCCATACACAAACATACATATGACTTAACAGTTGCTTCAATAGCTCATCCGTTCATATAACACACAATTAAATACTAGTACACATTTTCATTTCCTTTTTTATAAATAAGTCGTAGCTTAATAAGCTCATTTGAGGGCTTATTCGTTAAGCAATTTGGTTTTTCTTATTTTTCTTATATTCCTGCTAGTATTTAAGATTTTCCCTGATTTTTTTAGATTTTCCCTGATTTTTTTAGATTTTTCGAATTAAAATTTTAATTTTTATCAATTTTCGAAAGTTAAAATCTTAAAAAATCAATAAAAAAATCGAAAAAAGCTTAAGAAAAATACAAAAAAATAGTTTTTAGTTTTATAAAAAATAAATTTAGGTTTACATCCAGTAAAATCATTTTTACACTTTTTAGATCTTAAATTTCATTTTTTAGCTTTTATTCCCCCCCCCCTATTTTAAAAATAGGAATTTAATAATAAAAATAGTTAAAAATAGTTTTCTTTGCTTTTATAATATTTTAGACTTTTCTAAGCTTAAAAATCATTTTTCCAAATTTTTAGTACTTAATTTGCTATTTTTTAAGATTTAATTAGATTAATTTAGTTTTTAATTCATAATAAATTCAAAAATAATCAAAAAAATGTTTTTCTTTTTCCTAAAATTTTCTTTTGTCTTATCTTAGGTTTAGAATTTTAGTTTACATTTTTAGGGTTTAATTTTAGTTTTCTTGCTTAATTGTCGCGTTTTACTTGTTTCCCGTAATTTGTTAAGTGCTTTAATTGTTTTTAATTGCTTGTTTTAGAAAACCCAATCAATCTTCGAACCCATTCAAATCAATATCCAATATCAAGCGAGGTTTCAATTTCTCAAATCATTGGGAAAACGACCCGGGAAATCATACTTCCCGGTAAAGATACGTATATTATATTATATATATATATATATATATATATATATATATATATATATATATATATATATATATATATATATATATA
Organism: Tanacetum coccineum; assembly: GCA_026074375.1. Taxonomy (NCBI): domain Eukaryota; kingdom Viridiplantae; phylum Streptophyta; class Magnoliopsida; order Asterales; family Asteraceae; genus Tanacetum; species Tanacetum coccineum. The sequence goes on from BQNB010010092.1 coordinate 23,755, forward strand.
TATATATATATATATATTTTAAAGAGTGAAATTTCCTTAGGGAATTTTCTTAATTGCTCTTGTTGAAATATTATATTATATAGTGTATATTATCTGACGTATCAAATTTTTGGCGCCGCTGCCGGGGATTTGAGTTAACGAATCTCTCGTTTTGTGTTTGTTGATAAGATTTGAAGATCCTTTCGTCCTCGAAAGTTTCATTTTTGTTAAAATTTTCAAAAATCCAAAAAAATCATAAAATATAAAAAGTAAAAAATATTTTTCCTTTCTTTCTAGTATAGCTATCATATAAAAAAAAGATAAATCAAAAATATAAAAAAATTGTCCTTTAAAAAAGAAATTAAATAAACAAAGTTGGTAATCGAACACCAACAAATAATATCTTCAATTGAGATATTATCATAAATAAGTTCCGGTGAACTTGAAAAGTTCCCAATTCGAACCAAAGATTTAACACTTGCCATTTGTGTCTCTACGAAGTACGGCTCACCTTAAAAAGAAATTTTTAAGAGCTACCGTGAAGTAGTTGATTATTTGGTTTAAGTCTCTTTCGTGTAACCGTTAAAATTTGTTGTTGCTAAAAAATTAAAATCCAAAAAAAATTAGTGTAAAATTTTTCTTTTAATTCTAGATTTTTCCTTTTTAAGTGCATGCGCACTCGCTCGCAAACTCGTAACCGTAACCGTCGTCAACAACAACAAACCCTTCCGGTTGTTGTTGAACCTTGTAATTTAGAAGAGCCAATTCCCGGACCAACCATAGTCGCGATGGCGGATCGAACTATGGAGGAATTACTCCGTGCACCCACCGAGGGTTACGGAGAGGCTATTGTTTTACCCGAAATCAATGCTGATCATTTTGAGATCAAAACTAATTTGCTTCAATTGGTTCAAGCGAACCCATTTCATGGTTTAGAAAATGAGAATCCTCATGCTCATATTAATAGTTTCAAAAGGATTACTTCGACCTTACAATTTAGGAATGTGCCAAATGATGTGATTAAGCTCATGATGTTTCCTTATTCACTCGAGGGAGCCGCTAAAACTTGGTACGAGAAAGAACCCCCGAATTCAATTTTGACTTGGGATGATCTCGTTACCAAGTTCGTTAACCAATTTTTCCCTCCTTCAAAAACCACTCACCTTAAGAACAAAATTTCTCGTTTTTCACAAGAATTTGATGAATCTTTTAGTGAAGCGTGGGGACGTTTTAAGGGTATGCTTAGATCTTGCCCTCACCACGGATTTTCGAAGTTAGCTCAAGTTGATACCTTTTATAATGGTTTAACCGAGAACGAACAAGACTCCTTAAATGCCGCGGCGGGTGGTAATTTGTTAAGTAAGACTACTAGGAAAGCTTTGAATATAATTGAAAATAAGTCAAAAGTGCGTTATTCGAGAAACAAAACAAATGCTTCCAAGGTTAATTATAGGGAAAATGTTAGCAAAACGAATGAACGAATTGACAAACTTGAAGATCAACTTTCGACCTTAGTCGAGTTGTCTTATAAAAGGTTGTCTACTCCCGTACGGTTAAGGCGGTTGAGGAAAATTGTGATTACTTGTGGTGGAGCTTCTTGCATGGTATTAATTGTCCGGCTTACGTTAATAACAAATGTTTGTGCTACCACGGGAACTTATAACCCAACAAGCCCTCCGAATCGAGTTAGTAATCAAATGACACCACTTGGATTTGCGCCGGTGCAAAATCAAGGTCAAAATAGGAATTATAACAATCAGGGTCAAGGGAATAATTTCTAATCGAGGAATCAATTTTCAAAAAATCAAGGTTTTAATGTCCAAGTTATTTCATGCTTCGAATTTTCAAAACAAGGGTTTCAAAATCAACATTTCAAATGCCTAAATAATCAGTGAACGATTTTTTTAATGATTTTTCAAATTACAAGGAAGTACTATGATAAACGATTAGGAATTTGCAATACCAAATCACTTCGATGAAAGGAGAGTTAAAGAACGAGATTCAAACTACCATCAAAAATCAACAAACCACTTTGATGAGTCAAAATAATGCTTTTCAAAACACGTTGCAAAATAATCTTCAAACCATGTTAAATAGTTTCTTTCAAGCCCAACCCTCACCTTCGGGTACTCTTCCGAGTAATACGATTCCTAACCCGAAGGGCGAGATGAAAGCAATCACCACCCGAAGTGGTGTAGCTTACGAGGGACCCTCGAATCCAACTAAACCTTCTCCGAAAAATGTAGTAGAACGAGAGACCGAGGAAATAACGGATGAGGAGCAAAATAATTTCCAAGGAAGTACCGCTTAAATCCCACCTCCAGTTGTCCCTAAACCAATTACGGAACCCGAGATTCCAAAGACTTTACCAAAATCAACTCCGATACCGGAACCCGAGATTCCGAAAATAGTTCCTAAATAAAATATTCCTTACCCTTCAAGACGAGACAATCAAAAGAATCGAGAAAAAGCTTCATACCAAAAAGAAAAGATTTTTCAAATGTTTCAAGATTTGCGTTTTGATATAAGTTTTGCGGATGCTTTGTTCTTAATGCCGAGATTTGCTCCTACGATTAGGGATTTGTTAATGAATAAAGAAAAGTTGCTCGAATTAGCGAAAATTCCATTAAACGAGAATTGCTCGGCAATGCTCCTTAAAAAGCTTCCCGAAAAGCTAGGAGATCCGGGTAAATTTCTTATTCCTTGTGAATTCCCGGGAATGGAGATATGCTACGCCTTGGCCGATCTTGGTGCAAGCATAAATCTAATGCCCCTTTCGATTTGGAAAAAACTTTCGTTACCCGAACTTTCACCAACCCGAATGTCTTTAGAGTTAGCGGACCGATCCATAACTTACCCTAAGGGTTTAGCCGAGGACGTCTACGTTAAAGTTGGAAAATTCCACTTTCCCGCCGATTTCGTAGTTGTCGATTTCGAAGCTGATCCCCGAGTACCTCTTATACTTGGAAGGTCATTTTTGAAAACCGGTCGTACCTTAATTGATGTTTATGAAGGGGAAATCACTCTCCGTGTTGATAACGAAGCCGTCACTTTTAATTTAGACCAAACCATGAAATACTCCTCTACGAATGACAAATCGGTAAACCGAATTGACATCATTGATGAGATTTGTGAGGAGTATGTTCCGGAATTATTAGGATTTCCTAGTGATGATTTTTCAAGTGGCAATCCCACTTCGACGTCTGAGCCGTTTACTTCTGAATTTACTTGGAAGAAATCGAGTTTTCTTTTGACAAATAATTTCTTTAGAAATGATCATGATGATTGTGATCCGGAGGAAAGATATTTTTGTGCTTGAACAATTGTTAATTGATGACCCGTTTTCAACTCCCTCAGTTGACCTTAGCTATGTATGAAGTACCGAGGCCAAATCTTCAATTGAAGAGCCTCCAGACTTGGAATTAAAATACTTACCATCTCACTTAGAATATGCTTTCTTGGAGAAAGACGATAAGTTACCCGTCATCATAGCAAAAGGTTTAAAAAATGATAAAAAAGAAGCTCTCATTAATGTTCTTAAATCATATAAACATGCCATTGCTTGGAAAATAACCGATATCAAGGGTATCGACCCTCGTTTTGTTGTCATAAGATTTTGATGGGAAAGGACGATTGTAACCATCGGTGCAAGTCAAATACAGGTGAACCCAAAAATTCATGAAGTCATTAAGAAGGAGGTGATTAAACTTCTTGATGCCGGAATGATATACCCGATCTCCGACAGCCCGTGGGTTAGTCCAATCCATTGTGTTCCTAAAAAAGGAGGAATGACCGTCGTTGCAAATGAAGAAAATGAATTAATTCCGACACGTCTAGTTACCGGATGGAGAGTATGTATCGATTATAGGAAGCTTAACGAAGCGACTCGTAAAGATCATTTTCCTCTCCCATTCATGGATCAAATGCTAGAACGTCTAGCCGGCAATGAATTCTATTGTTTCTTAGATGGTTTTTCAGGGTATTTTCAGATTCCAATTGATCCTCATGATCAAGAAAAAACGACTTTTACGTGCCCGTACGGTACTTTTGCTTATCGTCGTATGCCATTTGGATTATGTAATGCTCCTGGAACCTTTCAACGTTGTATGATGGCAATTTTTCACGATATGATAGAGAAGACTATGGAGGTGTTTATGGATGATTTTTCCGTTTTTGGTGATAGTTTTGATTCATGTCTTTCTAATCTTGAACGAATGTTAAAAAGATATGTAGACACAAATCTTGTCCTTAATTGGGAAAAATTCCATTTCATGTGTAAAGAAGGTATTGTTTTAGGTCATAAGATATCAAAGTCCGTAATTGAGGTCAACCAAGCAAAAGTCGATGTGATTGCTAAACTCCCTCATCCGACTACCGTTAAAGGAGTTAGAAGTTTTTTAGGACATGCGGGATTTTACCGTCGTTTCATTCAAGACTTTTCCAAGATTTCTAGACCAATAACTCATCTTCTCGAAAAAGACACACCATTTGTATTTTCTCAAGATTGTATCAATGCTTTCGAAACCCTTAAGAAGAAGCTTACCGAAGCTCCGATCTTAGTTGTCCCGGATTGGAACCTACCTTTCGAATTAATGTGTGATGCAAGCGATTATGCGATTGGTGCGGTTCTTGGACAACATAAGATGAAGCATTTTCAACCGATTCATTATGCTAGTAAGACGATGACCGAAGCTCAAATTCATTACACTACAACAGAGAAGGAGATGCTCGCCGTAGTGTATGCTTTTGAAAAGTTTCGGCCATATCTTGTCTTATCTAAAAGCATTGTTTATACCGACCACTCTGCTTTGAAGTACCTCATGAACAAACAAGATGCCAAGCCAAGGTTGCTTCGATGGGTGTTACTTTTACAAGAGTTCGATATCACCATTCTCGACAAGAAAGGAAGTGAAAATCTAGCCGCCGATCATTTGTCAAGACTCGAGAATCCTCACAAAAGATGTGTTGGAAATAAAGACATTAACGAACACTTTCCTTTAGAAACTCTTGGAGTTATATCAACCGGAAGTACCCCATGGTTTGCCGATTTTGCAAACTACCATGCGGGGAATTTTATCATAAAAGGAATGACAACTCAACAGAAGAGGAAATTTTTCAAAGACGTAAAACATTATTTCTGGGATGATCCTACTCTTTTCGTAATTTGTGACGGATCATTCACTTCGTAGGTGTGTATCTGGACACGAAGCTCTTGAAATCCTCAAGGCTTGTCATGAAGGACCCCCGGGGGCCATCATAGTGCCAATCTCACCGCTCGAAAAGTATTTGATGCCGGTTTATTTTGGCCCACTATATATCGAGATGCCATTCGATGATCAAATCTATGATATGTGCACGGACAAGGCCAAAATTTCTCATCGTGTTGAAATGCCTCAAAAACGCTATCAAAGTTTGTGAATCTTTGACATTTAAGAATTTGATTTATATGGGGACCTTTTTCTGTCATCTAAGAGAAATAAGTATTCTTATTGCAGTCGGACTATCTTTCATAAATGGGTGGAAGCGAAGGCGCTCCCCATAACGGTGCTCGTGTAGTTGATGAATTTTTAAAGTCTTCATTTTGCCCGTTTGGAAAATGAGAGCTATAATAAGCGATCGTGGGACCCACTTTTGTAATGATCAATTTGCCAAAGTGATGTCTAAATATGGAGTCACACATCGTTTAGCTACCGCTTACCACCCTCAAACGAGTGGTCAAGTGGAGGTGTCAAATCGTGGTCTTAAGCGTATTCTTGAAAGGACGGTAGGATGTAAACGTTGCCTCCTAGTCTGACAAGCTAGGACGATGCTTTATGGGCATTCCGAACCGCTTTCAAAACACCAATCGGATGCACACCCTATCAGCTCGTTTATGGAAAGTCTTGTCATTTACCAGTCAAGTTAGAACACAAAGCGTATGGGCTCTTTAGCAGGTAAATTTCGACAATCAAACCACGGGTGATCATACGGAAGCTGTCAGTAATGAACTTTTCTGTGCTCGAGATCAAAAGCTTATAAGAATTCATTAATCTACAAGGAGAAGACGAGATGCTTCACGACATCAAAGGATCAAGAATCGAATCTTCATGTTGGTTGATCAAGTTTTATCGTCAACATCGGTTTAAAGATATGCTTAGAAAGCTAAACTCGTTGGTAAGGTCCTTTTTACTATTGCTCAAGTTGTCCCATACGGTACAGTGGAATTATCTTCACACCTGATGGCACCGAATTTTAAAAGTAATGGTCCCGTGTAGAAAACATTAACTTCGGAGGGGACATACACCCAAGGTAGTCCCGGTCTCCACTCTATCCCTGAGGATAACTAAATTCAAGGATACGAGTCGAGCTTGTGACCCTCGGATGACCAAAACAAGCTGCTTCGTGGGAGTTCACCCCATGCTTATCCTTTCTATTTTCTATCTAAAGTGTTGAATAATGTGTTGTGATGTGTTGTGGCTATCCTCTTCTGGTTTCTTGTTGTTTGTTGTTTGCTGTGATTTTTGCAGGATTGACCCAACAATTTTTGAAGACTCTCGTGTCCGATGTTGTATTCCGTTTCACTCGAGCTTCTCATCTTTTGTTTGAAATTAGTTTGGGGAGATCCGATATCCTTACATCTTATCGATTCACGTTTATCTTTGCATAATTTATAAACGGCTTAGATTTTCATAGAGACCCAACCTTAAACATTAAGGAGAATGTTTTGTTTTAGTTTGGGGAGGGAATCTATCGATTTGATGTTACCTGCTTATTGTTTTGTTCTCACGTACCCGTTTTCCCGCAAAAATAGCAAAAATTTAAAAATTTTAAGTTCTTATTTGTAGGAAAAAATTGAAAAAAAATATATATAAATAATAAGTGTTAAGACAAAAATGTAGGTTTTCTGTTGGTAAGAATAAGAAGTAATTTTTGGACCCGATCGAACGTGTAGAGTTCTAGCTTTCTCCCTTAACAATTAATGATGATAGTTTATGCTAGTCTCATGTAGACTTTAAACATGCTAGACTTGAAATCATTAGTAAATGAAGACTTGTGCTAATCTCAAGTAGATTTTAAATATGCCGAGTTGGATTTTATATAGGCTAAGTATTTGCGAATCTCTTTATTAGAGATTTTAAATTGCAAAGAATAAGAGATGATAGTGTTGATTACGAATTAGGATGCTAAACAAAGTTTATTTGGAAAACTTAAAGGCTTATAAGAATAACTTGTGGTTTTTCTTCCCCGAAGTTCTTAAAATGATTAATTATACGTGTTCTCTTTAATTTTTACAAATTAGAGTTTTACTCTTAAAAGTCTAATCAACATATTCAGAGAAAAAGCTTTATCGATGATGAAGTCAACATCATTTGTAAATAAGAATTTTAGTTCAAGTTTATACTTTGGTTTTCTAAAACGAAATTTTTCTATTTGCAAAAATAATGTGTTGAATTAATATTAAAAAAATAATTTTAAAAAAAATTATGATGAAAAAGAAAAAAAAAGAAATGTCGTTGGTGAATAAAAAGGATACAAGTTATAAATCCTTAATGTTAATAATAATATACAAACTCCATCGCAATAAAGTACATGGGCATTTGTCGGTTCGCTCTCGATGTGACAACGAAAGAAAGGATGGAGGATGTATATTTAGGGTTGGTATCATAATAAGTACACGAGCTCTTGTCGGAGGCGTGGCCGATGTGTCATCGAAAGAAAGGTGATACCAGTTCCAAGCCTAATAATGTAAATAATAATAATAATGTGGCAAGTTAGAAAATAAATAGTAAAAGTTTCCTTTTCTAAAACCAAGGTATGCTAATTATTGCGTTCTTAACCATTACGCTTTATTTTTGGAATTAATAAGTATCGAAACAAGTCTTAAAGAGCCTTCGGGTATATGACTTAAGTAAAATCTTGAGATACAAAAGTAGGATTTTCGGGAGGAAAAGTAAGTACACAATTAATATTTATGAGTAGTGTTAGTGTCATGACTTGTAATTACCAATGATCTTGTTTTTAAAGCTTAGCATGGGAAAAGTGAAAAATCGGGGATGATGAAGTTATCTTTTAGACACTTAAATTGTGCTTTTTTATTCTACGATCCTTAAAGTTACAATGAGGGTATGAAACAATACATTATGTAACAACAAATAATTGTAGTTCGGTCTTTAATATCAAGAAAAATTCATAAAGAGAATACCTTTTGAAAAATGGGAACTTTTATTACCCCCTTCCCCCCCCCCCCCTTTTTTTTTCCCATCCCCCCCCCCCAATTTGGTGTTTATAAACTTGTGATCTCTTAAACTCTCTCAAAAACAACTCTTTGCTACTTTTCAACAGGCTTTGTTTGGGGAAGTTTGAGGTATTTGGTTATAAGGCATGTGATATTGAGTGAGGACACACCAATTGTTTAGTTTGGAGAATTTTGATAAGTGTAAAATCACATATCAATTAGCTTAAAATAGTCAATTAAACCCAAAACAGACCAAAAATAGCAAAAATATGCTTGTATTTGTGTTTTGTGTGTGCAGGAACGGATATATCAAAAATCACATGAAAACCGTCAAAAGCAAGCAAGCACGGACACGAGAACGGAAGAGTGAACAAAAGCCGGAAGCAAAGCCAGGAAAAGTCAAACCCTCAGTCAAAGTGGTCAAATCATGGTCAATAAAAGTCAACAAAGACCCAAAATATTCCACTTAAGCCCCTCAACTTTCAGAAAAATTCATAAATGGTCCTTAAACCCAAATGGGCCTTACCCGGATCCTTAAGCCCAAAACCCTAGCCCATTTCCTTTTTCATAAACCACAAGGGCCAGTTTTGCAAATTCTAAAACTAGTTTATAACTAAAAAGAGTAAAAAGAAAGAGAGGGACTCAAATTGCCAACTCCCTAAAGTTCAAACCGTTTTACCCTCTTTCAGTTATAAAAAGAAAAAAAAGGCGCGAAGGGCATTTTACTATTCACCGTCTTCTTTGTTTCACCATGGGTTAAAATCCGAGGGTTTTTCACAATTAAAGGGTGCTTAAGTCAATTCAAGTGAAGTACAAAGAAATGGCAGGGTCTCAATGGTCAAATCAAAGCATCTCTTTTAACTTCTTCAAGCTCAAGCCACGTTGCAAGGTGGAAAGCACAAATATATGTGGATTTATACCTAGGACTTCTCTCAAAAGAAGCACAAGCTGTCACATCAAGGAATGATAGCTTGGCAATCCTTGAGTGCACACAATTTGATCAAACGGCTATTAATCATTTGGCAATGATTTGAAGATTCAAGGGATGAGATTGAAAAATTGGAGACGCAGGCAAGAGGTCTGGAAGCTTCACCAATGGCTATAAATAGAGCCTCACTCTTCACACACATACAAAAACGTAGCCTTAATTTAGATTTAGCTTAAATTTTAAATTCCTAGCTTAATGTTGTTTTTAATCTTGTAATTTTCCTTTTAAAGAATTGTAAGCAAGCTTTTTATTAATGAAATTTAGTTGTTCTTAATCTCTCCAAGTCTCTTTTTCATAAGCTCTTTAAATTAGCCAAATTTTCTCAATAAGCTCTTATTAAGTCTTTCAGTCTATAAGTGAAATATTGTGTAATCAATTTAAAATAATCCCTTTTCTAAATTAAAAATAGTTTAACTTACATTTACCATGGAAATTATTGGATTTGAGCTTATTTGGAAGAGAGATCAATCCTGGAAGGATCTCTATGGACTTAACTCCTAGCTTATTAATAAGCTAGGAGAGCTTGTAGCTGCCATATTGGTTTCCTCTTGTTCAGCTAGAGGCATTGTAAGTTTTCCTTTAATTTCTTGCTTTGAATATTAGTTTTATAGCTTTCTAAAACTTAGATCTGCTTATTTGCTTATTTAATTTGCTTATTAGTGCTTATTTGTGTTTTAACTAGCTTAATAATCATAGTTGTTTATCTGTTTTTGATTTTCTTAGCTTAGATCATAGTCTTTAATATAAGTGTCTTAAAAACCTTAAAAAACAAAAATAGTAGAAAATAAGCTTAGATCTTAGATTAATGCTTAATCAGTTGTTAATTCATGTTAGTTAGAGTTGTTATAGCCAAAAAATATTGGTAGTTAGTGCTTATTAGTTAGATTTGCAATTTTAGTTTAAAGTCAATTCTGTCAAAATGGTAAAGGGGTGTTTGGATAAGCCACTTTGACTATCAAAAGTCAAAATTTTTGTGCAAATCTTTTTGAGACAGCTTTAATTTTAGTTAAAAACAATAGGAAATGAGTTTTCATAAGTTAGTTTTGGAAATTTAGAGAATTTGAGCTTAATATAAGTGTCTCAGCACCAGGGCACTTTTTAGCTTAAATTAGGATTGCTTATAGTTGAATTAGGATCTCTAGCTATGTTTGTGCTTGTTTTATATGTCATACACAATGATGGAGTGTGTTAGTGCCAATTGAATCCCTTTAGGTATCCTGCACTTTGGTTGCACTTGTGCCAAGTGCATCAAGTACAACCAATAGTTAGTACTGCTGTCACTTTTAGCTTAGATTTAAACTAGGTACTCATAGGTTTTAGGCTCTAAGGTTCAAGTAGGATTTAGATTAGTTGTAGCTTAATATAGATTAAGTCTTAAATCTTATTTTCTAGCTTAATTTCCTAGCTTAATTTTGCTGTCAAAAGTCACTCAAAAACTTAAAAAGCTAAAACAGTATGATTAGGATTAGTGCTTTAAATTTTGATTTATAGTCTTAAGAAGTTGATTTAATGATTTAGTTATATAGTCAATAAGTATTTAAGCTAGTTTGTAAAAGCTCTTAATCAGAAATAGCTTAATAAACTTTTGAGCTTATATGGATTTGTGCTTTTTGCCTAAATTTCTTAAGTTTAGCATTTTCACCTTACTAAGTGATGTCTTCAAGATCTTTTCTAAAGGATCTCGGGTAGGTAAAAGTTTTGTGTGTCTTTAAGCGAAACAAAGATTGAGAGTAACAGATTTGTTATGCCTCACTCTTTAAATTCGTATATCAAATGGGTTTAAACCCTTACACAGATCGATGATGAGTTTTTTTTCTTTTCGAGTGTATGATCTATATGGGTCTTGACATTAATTAAAACACACGAAAAGACAAAACTGAGGTCTTTTATTTGTTTCTGTTTGGTTGAGTCTTGTTGAGGGATGAGAGGGGATGAGATACGATTATATGTGATGATGGGTTAAGGATTAGATAATGTTGTATATGGGATAAATCTATTGGGTTGATGTTGTTGGGAGGCTGTGATGATGTGGTTTGATTTGTAGTAATGGATTTGGATTGGTTGTGATTCGAGTCTGTTTTTTTTCTATCTTCTATATCTATTCTTTGCAATTCGTTGTTGACAAACTTGGACTCAATGAGTTGATCGGGTCAACTCGGTAATAACCGAGTTGACTCGGTTTGGTTCTTGGGGTAGCAAAACGCAACCAAGCAAATCGCAACCTTTAGACAAAACGCAACATTTTTTGAAATTTTGGCAGCATAGCGTTTGGATTTGCTATATAAATGGTCTTCAATGATCAAAACGCAATAGCAAAACGCAACTTGTAGGTTTACATCCAGTAAAATCATTTTTACACTTTTTAGATCTTAAATTTCATTTTTGAGCTTTTATTTTAAATTTTAAAAATAGGAATTTAATAATAAAAATAGTTAAAAATAGTTTTCTTTGCTTTTATAATATTTTAGACTTTTCTAAGCTTAAAAATCATTTTTCCAAATTTTTAGTACTTAATTTGCTATTTTTTAAGATTTAATTAGATTAAATTAGTTTTTAATTCATAATAAATTCAAAAATAATCAAAAAAATGTTTTTCTTTTTCCTAAAATTTTCTTTTGTCTTATCTTAGGTTTAGAATTTTAGTTTACATTTTTAGGGGTTAATTTTAGTTTTCTTGCTTAATTGTCACGTTTTACTTGCTTCCCGTAATTTGTTAAGTGCTTTAGTTGTTTTAAATTGCTTGTTTTTAATTAGTAGTTATAGAAAACCCAATCAATCTTCGAACCCATTCAAATCAATATCCAATATCAAGCGAGGTTTCAATTTCTCAAATCATTGGAAAAACGACCCGGGAAATCTGATAATTGCTTAATTGTATATTAAATTACCTGGGATTTTGCCAAATAAAAGCCAAAAAATGCCAAAAGAATAGAAAAAGGTGTGCTTTTGTGTCTAAATGTGCAGGAAAGGATAAAAAGGACAAAAAGAAGCAAAAACAGTCAAAAACCGACAAGAAACGGGAAAAGACAAAGACAAGAGTGAAGAGTGAAGAAATCAAAAGCCGGATCAGCCCGACACAGCAAGAAAGTCAAAATAATGAAGCCAAGGACTAAAATTGACGAGTGTGCAAAGTTTCAAAGGTTCATTTGGAGTTTTGAAGTTCAAGGACTAAATTTGCATAAGTGGAAAGTTTGTTTGAAAAGAGGAAAATGGAAATAGAAACTACAAGGACCAATACTGTCATTTTCAAAGTGTTTTTACACTACACTTTGGGCGGGTGAAAGACAAGGGCCATTGTTGCAATTACCTCAAAGTTTTAAACATAAACGCGGGTCAAACCTCCTAACCGATTCCCAACTGATTTTCCCGCCTAAACTCACAACAAACCCAACCTGCCTAAAACCCCATCCCCGCTCCTTTTTATCACCTTAAGCCTGGTGTCCCACGATTTAAGAGGGATTCCATGGTTAGTGTACCACAATCTTTACCTTGGCGGGAATGCTTGGGTAGAGAGAAAAACGTGGGTTTTGACCTAGTCAGATGTTACCACTGCCCTAGTTCCATCGAAGGGGGAACCGCGAAGGGTGTTGGCCTTCAAGTGACGAATTCCCATACTAGTAACAATCGCAGAGATGATTTTACGCCTCTAGAAACTATTTAAGGGTTTCTAGGTATTATTGGGAGTAAACCCTTTCAAGCTCGAATAGGAGGCATTCGGAACCATAGGGAGGGTAATCATCCGAAGCCCCCAGTCGAATGCGATGTAAATATCTATGGATGCATCACTTTTGACTCCATATATAACTTTTCTAGCCTTAAAACACAAAGCCCAATATTACGTGTGTAGTACAACATTCAATGCTAAATGCCCACTTGATAGGGAGTTAGTTGATGCTTAAATGGGTTAACACTCAAGGGTCGCGCCTTGATCAACCTGATTGTCAAATCATGCCATATTTTTTATATATTTTTTTATCTTTTACTTATACTAAAAAGAAAAAGGAAAATATTTTTTACTTTTTATATTTTTGATTTTTTTTTTTGATTTTTTGAATTTTAAAACAAGAATGAAACTTTCGAGGACGAAAGGATCTTCAAACCAAATCACCAAACACAAAACGTAGGAATCGTAAACACTAGTCCCCGGCAACGGCGCCAAAAACTGGTTGCAGTCTTAAGTACCTATAAAATATATAATAAAAATACTACTTAGGTAAATTCCAACTATTCACCTTTAACTAAGTTAAAAAGTTAAAACTTACAAAAATAATATAATATATATAATATACGTATGTTTAAACCGGGTAAGTATGATCACCCGGGTCGTTTCCCCAACGACTAGTGAAATTGAAACCACGTTTAGGTTCGGATTCTGATTTGAATGAAGCAGAGATATTTTGGATAAGCTATTACTAATAAATAAGAAGCAACAAGTAATGACAATTAAGCAAGTAAACAAATTTTAATCCTTAAAAATGAAAACTAAAATTTCACTAAATAAAGAAAAATTGCCGAAAATTATTGAAAATAAAAGCCCTAATTTTTATCTTTTTTATGAAAAAGTTAATTAATCTAATTAAAAATTAACCTAATTACTAAGTAAAACTAATAAGCTTATGTAACAACTTAACTAATGGACCTAATGGTGCAAAAGGATCTAAGCAGACTAACAGAGAAACTAACAGTCCTAACGGAGGGACAAACTTAGTAAACAACGTAAATTCAAAGTACACTATCTAACCACCCCTGAGAATCTACCCCGAACACAAATTAAGTCAATAAGCATCTCAATTTTAAAGAGCTTAAAATGAAAACTCAAAGAACAAAGTTGTAGAGGAAGCAGTGGGAACAAAAGTAACAAAAGTACTAGGTCTGAAACTCAAAGATAAGCTCGTAAAAAGAAGCTTATTTAATAAAGCTGTTACCGAAACTATGGGCTATGGGGGCTAATGTTTTACTAAAACAGCGATTGGATGATACTCGAAATAAAGCTTAAATCTAAAAAGCGTAAGAGTGATCTTAGAAAGCTATATGTGCTAATGCTAAAAGAGCAAGGAAATTTAACCGTAGAGCGGAGGGAGGACGAGGTAGATTCGAACGGACGCGTAGGAGAAGTTGACGAAGGGTCGGAGTGGGGTGCGGTATGGGTGTGTCGAGATAGGGGTGGTGGGATGTCTAATCATCGTGGATTCGGAGTGTGGAACAGGTATTATCAAACTATTTGGGACGAGACAGGCGAGTCTTCACAAAGCCTTTTCTTAAAGCGATTACACTCTAAGCGTCACTGTGCTCGGATTGAGATGGCGGGACGACACGGGAGCTCAAATTAAGCTTAATGTGAAAAAGGAAAAGTGTTCTAGGAAGCTTATGATGTGCTTAATCTAAAAATGCAAAGAAATTTAACCTAGAAGTACTTTTAAACAACTAAAATTTAGCATGAACTAAGCAAACTCAGAAAATAAGCAAGAGAACACAAATTCCAAATGAGCTTAAAGGCTTAAAAAGCTAAACTAGACTCTAAAACTTTAAGGGCTTATAAAACTACTTATAATCTATCTAATTAAGCTAGAAAATCTAGACCCATAAGCTAAATTAACAAATTTAAATCCTAAAGTTTCTAAGTACTGTTTTTGGCTTTTTAACTTTTTGACAGCAAAAATAAGCTAAGAAAATAAGCTAGAAAATGAAATTTAAGACTTGTTCTATTTTAAGCTATAACTAGACTTTAAAATGCTAAAAGATAGGCTATTAAATCCTACAATCACTCGACTAAAAGTTAAACCAGAGGTAGCAGTACTAACTTGTTAGTTAGTACTGGTAGTGTAAATATCAGCAGTACTAACTTGAAGGTACTGCTGATGCAATTTGACTTCTAAGAACAGAATTAAGCTATGAAACAAGCTAGAAAATGAAAACTAAAGCTAAATTCATAATAAGCTATAACTAAACTTAATACCACTGAATTTGACAAGCTAAAATCTAAGCTAACAGTACTAACTTATGGTTAGTACTGGTAGTGTAAAGGTTCAGCAGTACTAACTTATGTTAGTACTGCTAGTGTAAATCAAGAGTGCACTAAACCAAACACCCCTTTTAGATTATGACAGATTTGAGAAAAACTTTTTAAGAGAAATCTAATGAACAAATACTAAATACCAGATAAAAAGTAGCTTAAAACAAACTTAGCAATCATGATTAAACAACTGAATAAGTAAAATTCTAAGATCTTAACTAATTAAACTAATATTTTTTTGGTTTTTATGAGTTTTTATGACAGAAATTAGTAACTAATGATCTATAACTATTTAAGCAAAAACAGACTAGAACATATAACTAATAAGCACTAGAAGAGATATTTAAACACTAATAAGCAAAGAGAATAAGCAAATAAGCAGATCTAAACATAGCAAGCAATAATATCATTATTTAAAACTAGAATTTAAAGGAAAATGAAAGAGAAACTTACAAACTCCTCTAGCTAAACAAGAGGACCAATAAAGGCAGCTACAAGCTCCCTAGCTTATTAGATAAGCTAGGGTAAAGTCCTTGGGATCTCTTCCAAGTTAAGATCCCCTTCCAAAAGCTCAAATTTAGTAAGATCCATAATAGATTTAACTGATTTAAGGTTTAGATAAGATTAATACTGAATTCAAACAGCTCTATTTCAGCTTATAGACTGAAAGAGCTTATGAGTAGCTTATGACTATTTAGCTTAACAGTTTAAAGTAAAAAGAGCTTATAAAGTAAATAAGAGAGCTTAAGAGAGATTAAAAACTTCTGAATTCATTGATAGAAAACTTGATTACAATATTTAAAAAGAAATTACAAAGTTTAAAGTAAAATTAAGCTAAAAATTAATCCTAAAAGCTACGTCTAAATCTAGATAAAAACTACTCCCCGTATGCGTGAGAGGGAGGCCCTATTTATAGGCTGCCTTGGATCCTTCTAGCCCTCTTGCCCTGCTCTCCAAACTTTCAATCTCAACCAATCATTTCTCCAATCATTTGAGCTTCATTTGTGGCCGTTTGATCAAGCTGTGGACACCTGAGGATTGCCAGCATGGCATTCTTTGATGTGACGTTTGTGCTTCTTTTGTGAGTATTTTAGTACAAAAACCCACATTCCATTGTGCTTCCTCAAAATCCACGTGAGCTTCTTTGATGGGGATTGGCCAATGGGAGGGTTTGGTGATGTAATTCTCTGCCATGTCAGTCCTTGTCAACCGAATTGTCCTTTGTACCCTCTAATTTTAAAAACCCCTTTGTTTTGAGCCAAGGGCACATTTGGGACGATGATGAACAGTGAATGGGATTTACCCGCCCTTTTTATAACTGAAATGGGTAAAAACTCGTTTGAACTTTGGGACATAGCAACTTCAGCCCTTGTGTTCTTTCTCCCATTTTTTAGTTATAAATAACTTTGGGGATTTGCAAGATTGGTCCTTGTGGCTTCATAAAAGAGAAGTGGGCTAAGGTTTTGGGCTTTTCTGGCTTCGGCTTTGTACTCTTCTGATTCTCGTGTCCGTGCTTGCCCGTTTTTGATTGTTTTCTTGTGATTTTTGATATATCCGTACCTGCACATACAAAACACAAATACAAGCATATTTTTGCCATTTTTGGTCTGTTTTGGGTTTAATTGGGTTATTTTAGGTATAAATGGATATGTGTATTCTACACTTATCAGTGACCATGGTGGAAATTCTAGCCAAAACAAAGAACATAAAGTGATTAAAGCACACGTTGTTGGGCCAAGTAACAAGAAGGTTTATGCTGGGAAGCTACCCCACTGCAACAAGTGCAAGTTGCACTACAATGGACCGTGTACTGCAAAGTGCGAGAATTGCAAGGAGGTCGGTCATCTGGCCAAGGATTGTAGGGGAACCACTGTTGCAGCTAATCAAAAAGCCCTCAAGGCAAATCAAAGAACCATTCCTTGCTTTAAATGTGGGAAACAAGGGCACTATCGTAGTGAATGCCCGGTGTTAAAGAATCAAAACCGTGGAAACCAAGCTGGAAGTAGTGAAGCACGTGGAAGGGTGTGTGCTTTGGGAGGAGGAGAAGCCGATCAAGACCCTAACAACATTGCAGATAACGTTAATGCTTAGGGAGAGACCCCCATCTTACCTAGTGAAACCTAAGTTGGAACTATCATAGACTTTATTTCCTTTAGAAATTCGCGTTGTACTTTCTTTTAAATTTTCGTTGTACTGTGTGGATGATTTTAAATTATCTATCAAATTAATGTGTCGTGGAAATTTTGTCAATTTTATTTTAATTCTCTATTTATTTATGCAAGCCACTCCCTAAATTATTATAGCCTTATAAGCATTTTTACATACCTTATACACCATTTTACTACCACATGATAAACTATTATACTATCATTGATAAATTATTTTACTATCGTTTAATAAACTAATATTTTATAAACTATTTTACAATCATTTTACTATTACCTTATGAACTATTTTTATTTCCATCACATAAGTTATTTTACAATCACCTTATGAATTATTTAGCTATCGCCTTATAAACTATCTCACTGTTGTTTCACAAAATAATTTGTTGTCACCCTATAAACCACATTGCTTTCATCATATAAACTATTTTGTTACATTATGAAACTACTTTAAAAATATCTTTATGTATAACACTATTTTGACGAAAATAAGCGTTTCATTGTTAGTCCTCAATTATACATAGCCTGATCACCTATGTATAATTTAGGAAAGACCATGCTATGCTGAGAGTAGTCACCTTAAACTTTTGTCAAAATCAATTTTTTACTTATGTTCCCGGAAAGCAAAATTTTTATGTGCGTATCCATAAAACGTGTTTGTCACGGGAAACTAAATTAGTAAGCACAGTAACTAAGTAGACCCTCATGACACCCTACCGCATGGAGTCGACATTATCCTATGCCAAATCCAATGCCAAAAAGTCAAGACGCATCGCTAGTCACCCTAGGACAATCCGCCAACGAGTTTGCTCGCCATTAAGGAAATTACTAAATCACCCATTCAACGTCGACGCAATACCATGAAACTTAGTAGTCGCGACGCCATCATAGGTATAGATTCGTTATCACCCTGAAGGGACAAGTAATGTTAGCTGACGCTCTAAGCCGAAGGGAAATGATGAAGGTTTCACCTTGGAAAGGGGTTATCCGTTTTGGCAAACGGGAAAAGTTGAACCCGAGGTATATTGGACCTTTCAAGGTGTTAGCAAAAGTTAAAACCATTGCTTATAAGCTCAAACTACCTCAAGAATTAAGCAGGGTTCATAGCACGTTTCATGTGTCCAATTTGAAGAAGTGTTTGTCCGATGAATCGCTCGTAATTTCGTTAGATGAGATCCAAATTAATGACAAGCTGCATTTCGTTGAAGAACCCGTGGAGATTATGGACCGAGAGGTCAAGCGGTTGAAGCAAAGCCGCATTCCTATAGTCAAGGTTCGATGGAACTCTATAAGAGGTCCAGAGTTCACGTGGGAACGTAAAGACCAAATCCGAAGCAAGTATCCGCACCTCTTCACCAACACCACTCCGGAAGGCAACTCAAACTGAATTTCAGGACAAAATTCTATTAACACGGTGAGACTGTGACAATCCACATTTTCAGGTCATTTTACGTCAATAAACTCAAAACTATTTACTTTGAACCTTTACGTGTTTACTTTTAATTTAACCGTTAAGTTAAATCGCGTAAACCGAAAAGCAACATTAAACGTAAACCAGCATTAAACAAATATAAGTTTATGTCAAATATATGTTATATGACTATTACGAAGATAATTTATAAGTTTTCATATTTTAGTTTGCAAGTTTTACGTAAAACGCTTACGTTTTGCATTATGAACTTTTATGCATGCATGCATGTAAATCATACCACCTCTCCATACTTAACCAAATACAAACACTTATACCATTAATCAAAAATTTAATTCTTCCCTCCCCTAAAATAATACCAAACCGCCCCACTACCATAATACATAACTTATATTATTTAATTACTTGTGGTTAACCATGCAAAAACACAAGATCTCATGTGTAATACCAAAGTAGCAAGCAACAAGACTTCTCCTTTCTTTTCCCCCCATTCCAACGACACACATACATCCTCAATTGTCATTCATGTTTTGTCTCCCAATTAAACAATTACTTAACACCATGCTTTGTTTAATTATATAAGAACTAACACATTGACCACAATTCACCAAGCCAAAAGAAAAACACATTCTCTCTTCTCCTAGCACCATCATAAATGGCCACCATAAGAACACCAAGAAGATTTTTTTTGATATTTATCAAGTGATTTACAAGAAGTTCTAAAGGGTTTAGTAGTAATCAAACATAATTTGGGGTTTGATTTAGGTGTTAAACTAGCTAACCTTGCCATACTTCATCTTCAAGGTTTCATAATCTTTCTCATACTTTCATTACTTATATTTTGCAATGAACATCTTGATTACTATGTTATATCACCAACTAGTTCTTATTTTAATTGATTTACAAAGAAAACAAGTAAATGTCTCATATATATATATATATATATATATATATATATATATATATATATATATATATATATATATAATTAACACATGATCATACACTTAAAATAAATTATTTTTGACAATATTCCAAGTACTTGCTAAAATATATGTGTTTGGTTGATTACAATAGTAAATTTAATAACTAGCTTAGTTTAGTTATATATTTTAATTTCTGTATCTTGAAAAAATAGTTAATAATGTTGAAGTGAGGATGAGATTAAGATTTAGATTGGATTTGTATGTGGTGGATAATTGTGTAAGTGGAGAAGGATTAGTGATTAAGAAAGTTTTTTTTTGTGTTATGAATAAAGTTAAAATAAGATAGATGTAGAAAGTATATGAAACTGTTCCAAAACAAAACAGTTTCCGTACCATAATTATGGATTAATAAAATGTTTAAATAAGTTTAAAACTACTAAGAATATGTTATTATAATGTTCTTCTGTCGATTTTGATATAAAAAACACGAACGGACTTATACGAAGGAGATACGGTCCAAAACAATTTTAGTAACGTTTACGTCAAAAAAAACAGTTTTTAATATTTAAAAGCTATGAAGTTTTATTGTTTGGATATTTTGACTGAACCGTATCGGTCCGAGTCGGGAAATAATTTATAGAAAAAATACCGTTGTAGATTATGGATTATTTCGTTAAAACCCTCGAGTTTGAAACGACCCCTGTAACTCATTATAAACACGAAGGAGATACACTCCGTTAAAGATGGAACAATTTCTGAAAATTTAATAAATTCTTGCAAAATAATCATTTAATTAATAGAGGAAGCTGTCAGAAATTTTAAATTAGTGTTTCCGGTGTTTCCGAGTTCGTGTGAGCTATAAAAAACTTTAGAAAAATATTGGTAGTGTCAACTTATATAATATTTGGCAGCGTCGAAAAACTTTTATAAATATTATTTTATAAACTAATTAGACTATAATTAAATTGATTATATGAAAATACTAAAAATAATGACCGAGCAAGATAGACCATAATTAATCCTTGATTATTAGAAAATATTACAAATGTGTATACTTATATATTAAGTGTCGAACTTGACGTAAACATTATTTTGATTTATAAAACTCAAACACAAATCATTAGGTTGTGATATAACGATACAAAATATAGTGCATCATTTTTTTCGCTTGCATTATTCTAAATCGACCCATAATTAAATAGGTTGCGTGCCGGACTTGTGACGATTTCATTGTTGATTTTCCCAAAATCAATACTTTTACTTGAGGTGAGTTCATAGCTCTGCTTTAACTTGTTTATCACTATTTTACAAATCTCGGGGTGAAATACATTACTTGTTTTTACTTATGGATGCAAGTACTTTACTTTCTTTTAAACGATTACGAATTAACCTAAGTAGCGATAATCCACTATGCCTAAATTATCATGAACCGTTAATTACTTTGTGTAAGCGTGACTGTTATAAATAGATCTATTTGGGATTGACATCCCCGTTCGAGTAAGCAGCGCTTACTAGTTTCAGAGGACCGAACTAACGGACGTATACCATGTCAGATTGCGAGTGTCTCACTTTGCACACTCCCTAGGGAACTTTGATTGCCTTAAAATTGCATACATAACTTTGTCTAGTTTCGGCGTCATGAGCTTAGCGCAATTGTAACTACTTTTGTGATATTATACGTGTTACATTATCATATACTTTGTAATCTTGCGGTCCAACCTTTATACTTACTTAAACCTATGAACTCACCAACTTTATGTTGACATTTTAAGCATGTATTTCTCAGGTGCTTAATCCATTATGAAGTATTTCAAGTGCATTGGGTCTTAGTTCATACAAGACAACATTTTCATTGACTTTTCACGCACTACTTTCCTCGTTGTATTTCCTAACTCTGAATTTCATTTGATGCAAACTTGGGACAACTTGTTTTGAACTTATTTATTTAAATGAAACAACGAGGTTATCTTTTAAATGACTCATGTAGAGGTCGTTCCCTATTATCTTGTGCTTATGTAATATGAAGTAACGCCCCCGGTTACCGTTCCGCTGCCACATATTTTAGGGATGTTATAGATTGGTATTAGAGCCAGGTTATACAAAATTAGGTTGCATATTTTACCTAGACTATAACCATTTCATAAATATTGCATCACATAAAACATTTTCATGTGCATTAACACCACTCGCTTATATGACTTGTACTTGCGTTTACTTTTCCTATCGTACACTCTTACACTTGTCTTATATATTATATATATATAAACCTTTGATATAAGTAGTCTAAGGAAAAAATAACCCTGTAGATGATCATGTAGTAGAAACACCGAAAAAATAATTATGCGGACCAAGATCGGTCATAGGCTCATAGCAAACTCTCCGTGAAGAGAGGAAATAACCTGCTGTAGAAAAGTTATAGAAGATGTAGTAAAAACAATATCATCAACATAAAACATGATATATGCAATATCTTTCCCTCGATGAAATATAAACTATGAAGAGTCGGTTTTGTGGTGCTAAAAACCAACACAAGTAGCATAAGCAGCGAACCAATGAAACCAGGCACGCATGGCTTGCTTAAGCCCGTAAAGGGCCGCTGAAAGTGACACACATAATCAGGGTGTTGCGGGTCAACAATTCTTGGTGGGGCTGATACATATAAACATTCTCGGATAAATGCTTGTGAAGAAATGCATTCTTCACATTCAGCTAATGAATAAGCCAATTCTGAGAGACAACAAGGCTAAAAAACAATAAGTATAGTAGCCGGCTTAATAAACGGACTAGACGTTTCGTCACAATCAATACCCAACTGTTGACTGCGTCAATTAGCCACCAGACGAGCCTTATACCTGCTAAGAGAGCCATCTGCATCAAACTTGTGCCTAAAAAGCCACATAGAACATACAATTTCCGCATTATCAAGACGCGGCAAAGAACTTAAGTTCCATTAGTATATATTATTAAGGAAATATATAAATAGAAGGGATAATTACAAAAATACCCAATTTTCCAACACTACTTCACAAAATACCCAATTTTATTTCCAAAAAGCCAAAATACCCATAAACAATTGCAAATTTTGACACCTTTGTGAAACCTTTGCGATATTGATAAAAATATCAAAACTTTTTGATATTTTCTAAAAAAAATTATCGAAATTTTTTGATTTTTATAGAAAATATCGCAAAATTTTGATATTTGTTTAAGACTGAAAAAGTCATAAAAAGGGAAAAGGGAACCCCCGCCTATGCTACTTTCTCGCAAAAAACCCACCACAAACAAAATTGAGATCAAAAGGGTTTTGATGTAAGCCAATATCAATCTAGGGTTTAGATCTAAAGGGTTTCGCAAGATTAGCTTCTTACAAACTTCACAAATTGGTTTAATCTTGCGAATAAAGAAGAATCCCGCAAAGTGTTGTAAAAGAGTTTTGCGAATTTTCAACAAATCATGTATAAAGATACCCGCCCGGTACGTTTTATTTATACAAATTCATGTTAATTATTAGTTTGAATTATGGATTTTTTCGAATTATTATTTTTTCGAATTAGGGTTTTACTTGAATTGGGTTTTTTTGAATTGGGGGTTTTCGAAAGGTACCAAGTGACTGCACATTTTTCCCAACAGAGGTTATAGAAAACTTGATATGTATCAATCCATAATTTAATGAAGGAAATATATAAAGTTGATTTTAAAGGAACTAATTCAAAAAATCATTTACTGTCTTTTTCAGTGTATAGAATATGGCATTTGCTTTAGCGTAATTACAACCTTTCAATCTTCATTAACTAGAAAGGAATTGGTGTTAGATAAGTTAAGTCATCCGTCTATCTTCAATGATCATAAAAAGTCAACTCTTGGCAAGATGATATTCTGTTGGGCGTGATGCTTAAGAATTACCAAACAATCTATGCGTGAAGCTTACAATATGTGGTTACCTTAAGAACTTTGTAACTAAACCTATCGCCCCCACTATAAAGATCAATATTCCCTTAGCATCTCAATTGCACTCTTCACTATTAGCCTTAGTTGTCTGCAAAAGAATAATTTGGGCCAACCGCAACTATTTAGCAAAATTTTTTTATCTTGAACCATACTGCTATTCGCCATATACACCCTTGAGTATTTATAGCACTTTTGAGTTATCGTCAAAAGAATATTATTTTACTCGCTGAAAAGTATATGAGATGTTTGCAGTAGTAATTTGTAAGAAAATACATACTCTTATAGTCATGTTTGTGTATTTATCATGCTTCTCTGCATGCAATATTGGAATTAGTATTGTACTCCTATCCCATTATGCAACACATGGCTGAAATCTTTTTTGTTGGAGGAAATAATTGAATTAGTTACACTAAAAGCAATGGTTTGTTGAAAAAGATAGTTTCGGCTTCTTTTGTTGTCGTAGATGAATTATGATTGCTAACACATTTTTTTTGTAAACAACCGAGCATAACGATTAATGCCAATCTTGATGACACGGTTAAGGAGATACGTGAAGCTCTCATCGATATCCAAGTTTAAATATTCGAGAAAACATGTTTTGGACATTGGCTCGACATTGGCCTTTCAAGGAATAACAAACTTTTGATTCATACGATAGTTACTCGTATGGTCGATAGTGTAGCAAACGAGCTCTTATTTCTCGTATTAGTTAAACGGATTCTCTTTAGACGCCAAGAGTTTTGTTTAGTAACCGGTTTACGTTTTGGTCGCAATATGTATTTGAAAGAGTGGGTTAAGAACATGACGGAAAACCCATTTAGGAATAGGATTTTCCCTCATATCGAAGCAAAAAAATCGGTTAAATTATTGGATGTTATTGCTATTTTTGATAAGATGCGTGATCGTTCACTTGTTTTAGAAGACAGTGCTGCAGTTAAAATATGTCTTTTGGTGTTGTTACAACACGGATTCTTGGGCCACCTAATGTCACATAAAATTTCTAATGAAATGTTGATGTTGCTTGAGCATTTATCAAATTGTTGGAATATTTTTCCATGGGGGTCGTATATTTGGGATCATACATATCCGAAGCTTAGAGATGCTTTAGGTAAACGCAAAGTGAGTCATAATGACAAGCGCGATAAAGGGGAAGAGATCCGATACACGGTGACTGGATTTGTTTATGCTTTTATGGTAATTCTTACTATGTTGATTTTATACATGTTTTATGTTGTTTTTTATGTTGTTTTTAGTTGTTTTTACTATTTTATAGATATGGATTTTGGAGGCCATTCCAGCTACACATGTTTATGTTTGCAAAGATCCGACGAATAAAATTACGAGGGCTTTGGCTTGGAAGACGATACTATCATTATTGGTCGAGATGTCGTACTTTGTTCGTCGGTGATAATTTAGCCCTACCATTGGAGACTAGATTCTTGAGATCTTTTTGAAACTCTCATTTATGTGCTAGAACCTGACTTCACACTTGATGTTGTCGGAATAAAAATCTGTGATGGTAAATCTGATGGGCAATCACGGCAGTTATGTCCAGCTTTAAAACATCATGTGCATGATTTTGGTGTAGTTACTTCGCCCTTGGATCTAAAGCGTCTACGGTTACGCGGCCTTCCTGGCGGACGTTTGTCCATTACAGGTGGAAGGACAGTTATAAGACCATTTGGTTTCTCCCATTATGAAGGATGCCCAACATCATATATAACCTCATTGTATGAAGCCCTCCAAACACTACTCTTAAAACATGAAAATGCAAACTGATTTGCACTTGATTGGCGCAAGTGTCACATAACAGCAATTAGATGCCCACAAGGTAAACCTGGTAATTGCCATTGTCCACAACTACATGTCCTAGTATTCAGATCAATTGTCCTATTTTTGTAATAATCAACAACATTGTAAAGGTAGTTTGCAGCGGGTCTTACAGTCCATGTGGCGGATTTTGCAATTCTTTGAGCTAATTTGGCCTCCGCCCAGGGTGTTAATTCATGTTTATGCTCATCTACACATGGTTTAATATATGTAAGGGAAATATAAAAAAACATAAATAAGCATAGTTTGGTATGTGTTTACCTATTGTTTGTCGATGTTCAAAGTACCACTGCTGCAAAGATTTTATGAACCAATCGATCATCATACAAATAAGGAGTTTTCGGGAATGTCGAGACAATGCGTTCACTGATTCCGCACTATTGGAGGTCATGTAATTATAACGCATACCGGGGAAGTGAACTCTTGCCCACTTTTCAAGACCAATCATATCAAGTTTATTAGCGACACTTGGCAACAAATCACGTAAAGTACTAAAACGTTCTTCAAAGTCTGAAATCCGATATGCTTTACATGCTTTCCAAAATAGCTCTTCCTTACTTATAAATAGAGGACACTTTTCACGTAAGTTCATCAACAAGTGGCGACAACAACGACCATGAAACGCATTTGGAAATACATTCTTAATGGCGGAAGCAATGGATACAGCTCCATCAGATATGATCGTTAAGTTATCTTGCTTACCAATTATACATTCCTTAAGATTCGTCAAAACCAATCCCAAGATCTAAATGTCTCAGACTTTCCCACTCCGTATGCAAGTGGCAGAATCTGATTATTACCATCCACTGCAACTGCTAGATACATTGTACCCAAAAATTCATCTTTAAGATATGCACCATCTATTATAATTAATGGTCTCATGTGTAACACAAATGTACGTATCTACATAATCTTTCAATAAATAGAATAATAAATAGATAGCATGAATAATAAATTTATTTGTTTGTAAGAAATAGTACTTACCGTAGCACCGACGGCAAGAAAAAAATCTCAAATCTGTCTTCATC
This sequence comes from Tanacetum coccineum, assembly GCA_026074375.1. Taxonomy (NCBI): domain Eukaryota; kingdom Viridiplantae; phylum Streptophyta; class Magnoliopsida; order Asterales; family Asteraceae; genus Tanacetum; species Tanacetum coccineum. The sequence continues at coordinate 50,276 of BQNB010010092.1, forward strand.
GTCAGTTTCTATATGTGTAATAGTCCCTTGGTTTTTTAGTTTCAAATTGTGGCAATACAAAGGGAGTTCGGCAAACGACTCCTCAGGAGTCCCTCTCAACAAATGCAAAGCATAACATTTAGCTCGCCAAGCTTGAGAATATGAAATATCAATTTTGAACCTAGCTTTCATATCTGTCATAATCTCTTTCCCCCTATATATCCTACTACTCTCAGACATTACCTCTTTCAATATATGACCAAGTACTTTTGGGGAAGCATTACGATGATGTGGGTGAATTTGAGTTTTAGTGCATGTATGATGGTCGACAAAAGCTGTTACATAAAACTTTTTATAGTCTTTCGGTATATATGCTTGAAAAATCCACTCACATGTGTCAACAATACATTTTGCATATACCCTTTGAGGGTCTGATCTTGGGTATCTAATTTGAAATCCCTCTTCAAGAGCTTTTCTACCCAAAACAATTTTTATTTCTTCTTTACTATCAAAAGTAGCATGTAAACGAACAAGACTAGATGTTCCATAACACATATCTTTTTTCTTGATATCTAGGACTGGCGTTTTGAGTATGGGAGGCATAATCCAAAATTTATCCTCCTTAAAACTCTTGTTCTCAACGAGTGTTGTTTCCGTATCCTCATCAGATTCACTACTCTCATCATTAGATTCACTACTCTTATCCTCGCCAGATAATATTTTTACTTTCCTCAAAACACTACCTATTATCTTTCTCCGAAAGGCCGTAATTTTTCATCATCTAGCAAATCCATTTCATTAGGCTTCTTGTTTTTTGGTGAACTAACAACCTGTTTTTTTACGATTAGCTAAATCACTTTGAGGATCCTGCATATGATACCTAGGAAATCCAGGCACATACATAGGATTTCCAGAAAATCTATGCATTTGTTGATAATTAGGAAGATTTTGATAAAAACCACCACTACCAGGAAATACAAGCATTTGTGTTTGGTGAATTTGTGTGGCATGATATTTGGTTTGATATACATTTACATACGGGGTAGCATAAATAAAATTGCTTTGTTGATTGCTTTCCGTAGTTGATGATTGCCTACCATTTACACTAGACTCAACAATACACAACGTAACAATTCTACTACTTTTAACAACAAATTCCATTAATTCATGGACATCCAAATCATCACATACCTCTAAAATATCATTATCCAAAATGTAAGTTACCATAAAACCACTATTATCATCGATTTCTAGCCTCTCGGATACCGCTTCTAGTAAACATGAATATGATGACAACAATGGTAAAATTAGTGTACGTTTTACACAATTTAATGGCATATACTCCAACGCACCATCTACTCTTTCTCATACACCTCCTTTACACACACGTATTTTGACGGTTTCTTTGCCGGATTTCATGGCAAAATTGAGGTTTTTGTAAACAAATTTGAGTTTTTTTAGTGAAAAACACCGAAATAAGCAAGAAATAACAATATAACACGTTTAATTCAAAATCTGCAAGACAATCTCGCAAATAAATGAAAATATCGCAAGTTCTATCCAAAATTTTGCGATATTTCATAAAAATACTGAATATTTTCGATATTTTAAAGAAATATCGCAAAGTGTTTGCTATATTTCCTTAAAATGTCGAAATTTTTTGATATTTCTGAAAATTTTCGATATTTTAAGGAAATATCGCAAACACTTTGCTATATTTCCTTAAAATATCGAAAACTTTTGATAATTATGAAAATTTTGAAATCGCAAACACGTACTTTGCGATATTTCTTTAAGAAATAAAAAAAATTCGATATTTTTCTCAACTTTGCAAAGGTGTCAAAATTTACGATTTTTATGGGTATTTTGGCTTTTTGAAAATAAAATTGGGTATTTTGTGAACTAGTGTTGAAAAATTGGGTATTTTTGTGATTATCCCTCAAAGTAAGCAAGCAATATGGGCTAGGCCTTAAGTGTAGAATACAACTAATGCAGGCATGGGCTGTGACAATATCGACTAATATTCACATGTTGCAAACAGTGTTTACACCTTACGATCATCAAATGTAACCCTTAATGTTGACTAGACCTTGTAGAATTTAAGCTTGAATTTGGCTGTTTAAAAAGAACCCTGCGAGTCGTTTCCAAGTTTCATATTTCTAGATCAATGGTAGCCCAAAACTGTGGCGTAGCTTGTTCATAAAAAAAAAGTGCATCATGATGTGGTTCATTTAAGTATTCAATGAAATGTGCTTGTTCATAAGGAAAAGCAGAAAAAAGTATAAATTAAATGTATAATAAAGTAGGGAGAATTATATGTACATCCTTCTTAAAAAGCAACTAAGGTGATTTATTAATAATTCCATTTACGATTGTAATGATATCTAGACTGTCATTTATATCGAGTAAATATTAAATCTAGATAATTATGGAAACCTATAACCACGTAATTAATATATTACCACTTCTATCAAAAAAACGGATAGAGATCCTCTCAAATTTGAGTCAAACATGATTGATCACGTTGGTTTTATTGTAAAAGCAAATGAATAAGTAAGCTCATATTTTATATTAAAATAAAAAGTTTAATACATTTAACTTGTTTGTGATTGATGAACATAATTATCATGTTTGACTCAACTTGAATGAATTTCAATCCCATATATAAACCTGGATTGAAGAATGGGTGGTTTAGGGTAAGCAATTAACCTCAGTATATTGCACGTCATTTCACTGATGTAAAAAGAGAATCTGGGCGCCTAGAGTGATTGAAAAACTATTTATTTTTGGTGTAACTAAAACAAGTGTTTTTAACCAAGTAAATGGTTCTGTTATCTCTTATTTGTAAGATTCGTCACGTACTCACGTCAAGTAATCTTGTGAACGGCACGTCCTTGCATATATATTTTTCTTTTAAACGGCACATTCTCACTTATATTACATCTTTTTTTAGCGGATGAACACAGATAAGATTAGCATAGTTATTAATCATCTCACTGTATGCAACTACAAGAGACACCTTAATTAGTTATATTTGCTTCTTTTGTGTTTCATGATATTATGATAACTGCATGATTACAAAAGGGTGCTATAAAGATATGTTAGCGTTATTTTGACAATTTTATATGCGGCCGTGACTACACCGCTCAACGTAGTATGTACATACAGTGTCATATATGTTTAGAGAGTCTTAGCTAGTGACTATACACAGTTGCCGTTCAGAGAAAACTATACACATTTGCAGTGAACAAATAATTAATGTGAACGGTCCGAGTGTCTCCTAATGAGAGTATTTGTGCATGACGTGACTTAAACGTGAACCTATCGGATTTAGACGGTATACTATGAACCGTATCCAAGTTCTTTCATTAATATGTGTATTAGGTGGTCGAGATCAAATACAACTAATGCCTAATCCGTTGCACTGAATATTACTGTAGCTTTTTCTACTTCATTTATACAACTTGAACAATCTCTTCACATTTTTCATGTCTTTTCCATATTCGTGTAAACTCTTAACCAACTCGTTTGCTATGAAACTTTTTTAACTTAGTGCATTGAACTAATTTACGAATAGCTGTTAACATTTTTGTTTACTAAATTTGGCGGGGTCTTCATTTCCATACAATCGCCTAATTTTGTTTTATTTTCTAACGATATCCGATAAAACTACGGGTTAATATCATATATAACCTTACTAAACCTCAAAATATCGTATATATATACCCAACTCATTTTCATGATATCACATATATCAATCGATATCCTAATGCATCAAATTTACATAATTATATAATTTCGCAGAATATAATGAATCGTATATATGTTCATCGCAATATAGTATGGGTAACAGATAAAGAACATTCTGTCCTTACATAATTCAAAACGTTAATTACCAATTTAACAAATTATTCTTGCACTAATATTTCGACCTCATAACTTATGGGTTTTGCTAACCAATGCCCAATGGGCAGAGGTTAGTGTGCAATTAATATACACAAACTTTCTTAATTAATATAAAAATAAATTAAATTCGGGTTCATTCAAGTCAAAATCATGTTCGAATATATTAATTTATAGGTTTATTTAATGTGTATTTAATGCATTTTTATGTTAATTCGGAAAGTTTGTACATATAAATTACACACTAACCTCCGCCCAGTGGGCATTGGTTAGCAAAACCCTAACTTATTTCGCGGGGTTTTAAAGTACTGCGCCTTACCTAAAATAAAGTTTGACTGATTTTATTATTTTGTTAATCTTCTACTTATTTATCTTGTCAAGAATTTGTTATATGATAATAAATTGTTTCACTAAAGAGAAAGAAATAAATTGGTGAAAGACTAATGTAAGTAGATAGAAAGATTAAACACCAAAATACATCAGATAGAAATCGAGAGGCAACTATATATCTTGATATGTCTAACTTCAGTTTGGAATATATATATATATCAACCCCTCTCGATTACGCTCTAATCAAATTTAACTGTACTTATATAATTCTTGACACTTTTTTTGATTAGAAATGATCAATGGGCAAGACTTTAATACTATCGTGACGACCATGGTGCCATTATACTTTGCCATGTTTCTTGCCTACGCCAGCGTCAAGTGGTGGAAAATCTTCACTCCAGATCAGTGTGCTGGTATCAACCGTTTTGTAGCCATCTACCTCATCCCTTTTCTTTCTTTTCAGTTCATCTCCAAGAACAATCCGTACACCATGAACTTTCGGTTCTTGGCAGCCGACGCCCTCCAAAAAATCGTGATGTTGTTCCTGCTCATCCTATGGGTTAAATTTACCAAAACCGGAAGCTTCGAATGGTTGATTACGCTCTTCTCCTTATCAACCCTCCCAAACACACTCGTGATAGGGATTCCGTTGTTGAAGGCAATGTATGGTGATTTTGCAGCAGATCTGATGGTTCAAGTGGTGGCGTTGCAAGTCATCTTTTGGTATACTTTGCTTATTTTCTTATTCGAGTTACGTGGGGCTAGGATGTTAATCATGGAACAGTTCCCTGAATCCGGAGGGAATATTGTTTCAATCAAGGTAGACTCAGATGTTGTTTCTCTTGATGGACAAGATGTTCTTGAAACCAGTGCGGATATCGGAGATGATGGGAAACTTCATGTCACGGTGAGGAAATCAAATGTGTTCAGAAGGTCCTATGAAGTCGGATCTCTCTCAGGGGCGGAAATATATAGTTTACGTTCATCAGTCATTCAGACTCCAAGACCTTCCAATTTTGATCAATCTGGATTTTACTCCATAATGGGGTTTCCTGGCGGTCGGCTATCAAATTTTGGCCCAGCAAGAGTCTCAAATTTTGAAGGTGACACGGCTTCAATATATCTCAATAAGAGTTCTTCAAGGTCTGGGTTATACCATGCAGCTCAAAATGTGACAAAAAGTTTAAGCTCTGGGAGTACTAAAGATCAAAGACAACCACAAAAATCAAAGTTGCAAAAAAATAGTTGGCTAAACAAAAGCGACCAGGACGCCCAAATGTTTGCTAGGAGCACTAGTGCACCAATAGCTTCTAAAGGCGGTCACACTAATCTCCGGGCAAGAGCAGAACAACATGACACCAAGGAAATCCGTAGGTTCCCCCAAAATGGAAAAATAGGAGGTAAACAAATTATTCAAGTTTAATTACTGCAGACTCCTTATCCAGCATAAACGAATAAGAAGAACGAAAGGAATGTAATATACACGTACATGGTTCTGATTTCTATTTTTTTATGCGAGTGTAGAGTTGGAAGTATTTGTGAGCGAGCCGGGTGGAGATAACGAGATAATAAAGCACGGGTATGACTCTGGGACGGATCAGAATCACCCTAACATGGTGGAAACTATGGCTGACAGGAATACAAAACAGTTGCCTTCAGCGACTGTGATGATCCGTCTGATACTGAGAATGGTTTTGCGAAAAGTGTTGAGGAATCCAAGCACGTACGCCAGTGTCATAGGTATAAGTTGGTCTCTTGTGTCCTTCAGGTAAACCCTAAGAATATTTGTTAACTATAAATTTTGGTAATTAAACTAAATAAATAGTTTAATTGACTTTTTCCCCCTTTAAAAATTTTCATTCATAAACTCATGTATTTGTTGAGTTTCTTTGTAATGAAAATTCAACTGACAGGTTGCAAGTGGAAATGCCCAAAATAATAGCAAATTCAATCTCGTTGATCTCCGATGGTGGTCTCGGAATGGCTATGTTTAGCGTGGGTAAGTATAGTACTCAGTATTTGTTATGCAGTCTTCTTTTTCTTTTGATGGAAATACTTGCATCAGAGAATATATTACTAAAAAATTGTGAGCCAATTAGAACGATAATCACTAAAAAAGTTGTTCTTGGTTACTCCTAGAAAAGAAGTCGACCAATAAAGTCACATGTGTTGCTTGAAGCCGATTCTAGTACTATCCTCTAGAAGTAAAAAATCATATACAAAAGTATAAGCATGAAAACATGTAACAGTGTCATAAGTAAAAACTACACAGAAGGTTAATTGTTTCTTTTTTATTTGAAGGTCTGTTTATGGCACTTCAACCTAAATTAATTGCATGTGGTACATCCAAGGCCTTGCTTGCTATGATAGTGAAGTTCCTTATTGGTCCATTGGTAATAGTAATAACAAGCCTCATAGTTGGCATTCGAGGTACCCTCCTCCAGGTCTCCATTGTTCAGGTACATGTTACTCGTTGTTAACACCGACAAGTCTTTGTTAATACTTACAAACTTATAGTTTGTGTTCATCGTGTTAATCTAATATTCGTTGTTTGTTTATGTTCATGAATAGGCTTCATTATCAGTAGCAATTGTACCATTTGTTTTCGCTAAAGAATACAACGTCCATCCAACAATTCTCAGTACTTCGTAAGTCACTTTCTTATACCGCTTTTCAGTGCTTGTTTGTTTTTCTATTACAACTGTTGTCAAGTTATATCTTTTCAGGCTTATATTTGGAATGTTGATCACGGTGCCCATAACTCTATGCTACTACATCGTTCTTGAGCTTTTGATTTAAAACGGAATCCATTTGGTTTAATCCCTAATGATGTGCAAGAAAACGTACATATGGTATTACTAAGAACTAGTTTAAGATTAAATATGATGGATGAGTGTGACGATATGATTCAGTCTTGATGATTGATACGCATGTATTAAATTTGCTGAATCCTTGTGTAATGTCCTAAAGTTTAAAAAGTTCGAGGAAGATACTTTGAATAATACATGTATATGATATAATACTTATTGTTGGTTAGGTGTTTAATTTACGAAATTATAACACTTTCTAAGTAACTTTGGTGTTGAGAGAGATCAGTGGTGAGGTACTGGAAGTGAAAGGCTTTATATAGCTAAATCAATGTGCTGATTAATGTATATGATTTTAATTTAGTTAACTCACATGAGCGTGCACAACGCACAATTACCTAAACTACTAGTTCATGACAACAAAATCGTTAGCATATATATGATCGAAGTTTGTTGTCTGGGCAGTGTTAATTAGCGTTGAATAAACACATAACTTAAATAAAATTAATTATAAATCAATATGGACCTTCCAAAAAAAAAAATTATGAATCAATATGCTGACAGCATAATTGGGATATGTCTAGGAGATGTTTACCAGTCTGACAATTTTAAATTATGCTAGTTCATATAGAACTGCATATAACAAAGAAAATTGTGAAGGAATTATATGCAGTTCAAGACTAGCTGTATCAGATTCTGGTAGCAAAATTACTGCTCCTTAAAAAAAATTATAAAATTATTGTTTAGACATAGTCGGTGACATTATTGTTTGGTGTTTTATTTGCTTTTTATCGCAGTGGTGTAATCTTTAGCTTCTCGCTAGTTTTTATATAAAATTATCAGCCGTTCAAGAATTTTTTTTTATATAACAAGTACAAAGCCTAGGAAAGTTAATGGTAATGAGTGAGCCTTGTTTGATGACATCAACAATGGGGAATACAATACAAATGAGTCTGAAGAATTAGGCCATTGTCTATTATTGAGGTTAATCCATTAGTTGATAAGTCAAAAGAAACAAACTTGCTTGATTTCTTAGTTTTGCATACCATCTTTGAGTTTCATTTTTTCTAAACTAGTTCATCCATGTATTCTTTATTCAACTAGTTGAGTGCATCTAAACTTAATGTAATTCACAGGAACGCATTTTATATTCAATGATGTCACGTTTCATACGGAAACTTATACATCTACACTCGACTCGCTTATAGGTTTACTATTTCTTAAGATTTCCAACATGATACAGTATTTAGAAACTAGAACTTATTAGTAAATACTAATCGCTTCAAAGAAATTGAAGAATGATGTAGTAGCACAAATTTATTGGTACTGTTATCAACATTCCAAATATGACCCTGAAACAAGAAAATAGAATGAGTTAATTATAGACGATAATTAAGAAAACAAACAATAATCATGATATAACCCTTTCTAACAATATCAAGTTTATACTTACGCGGTACTCAAAATTGTTGGATGAACATTGTATTCTTTAGCAAATACAAACGGTACGATACCTTCCGACAATGTAGCCTATCAATGACATGAGTGATATTGTGATATTAGATACAAAACTTAACTAGCTACCGACTAATAACAAATACAGTAGTTTCTAACAAAAATAATCATGGGCATAACAGTGTTGCTGATTAAGTGATTAGTAAGAGTAACCTGAACAATGGCGACATGAAGGAGTGTACCACGGAGGCCAACTATCACAGCTGCTGCCACCATAACCACCGGTCCTACCAAAAACTTCACCGCCATAGCAAACGCAGCCTTTGATTTCCCACAAGCTATTATCTTCGGTTGAAGTGCCATAAACAAACCTTTACACATAAACAAAAGTTTACCAATTTAATTAACTATATATACTCGTCACTCCGTATTTTATTTATTTGTATCATTTTCTGTAATCGTTATTAGAATTTAAGATGGATAATAGATTTTTTTTACTGAGATGTTTCTGGGTGACGAAAGACGTATAGAACTTTTAAGGACAAGCTCGACAACATTCTTGCTAAAAAACCGACAAGTACTTTATTGCATTTGAATGTTTCCTGACTTTTTGGCATTCTGAATGACACAGAAAACCAAAACCAAAGTATACGTTACTAAATATAGGAGTTTTTATGTTTGTAACAAAAACATATTAGGGGGCAACTTTTAACAAAACATTGCCACGACAAACATGACTTATTTGACCATAAGTTTGTATACAAGATTTTACACTCCTGTTAAACGATAACAAGATTTCTCATTGATGAGAAAAAAAACCTTAAAAGAGACAAATTTTAGAATATTATTGAAACTTACCTAAGCTAAACATAGCCAGCCCAAGACCACCCTTGGATATCAACGACAGTGAATCTGCTATTATTTTTGGCATTCCCACATGCCACCTGTCATTTGAATTTATGTTAAAGCTAGCCACATTTGCAGTTTAATTCTATGTTACACAGAACTTAAATGCAAACTAGTTCATAAACTTAATGTATACCTGAAGGAAACAAGAGACCAAACAAGTCCTAATATGCTAGCATACGTGTTTGGGTTCCTAATCAGCTTTCGCCATACCATCAGCAGTATCAAACGGCCAACCACACTAGCGGGAGGCATCTGTTTTCCAGACCCCTCGGCATCGAGAGCCGCCGTGTTACTATGGTGCTCCGCCTTATCTCCACTTATCTCGCTCCCAAATGCTTCCGTCTCTACACCCACATTCAAATCAACCAACTTAATTAATATGGACTGTGTCCAAAAAATTAAAAAGTATTATTAATAGCTCTTTATTTCATTAATGTTACAAAAATGAAATAACTCACTATTTACCTTTAGTTTTGCCATTTTGTGGGTGATCCGAAACCAACATCCGAATTTCCTTCGTGCCATCGGTACGGGGTTGTCCCTCTTTAGTAACTACAGGAGCACTAGTGCTCCGACCCAACATTTGGACATCAGTATTTCTCTTGGTTTGCGAAACATTCTTTTGTAACGGTTGTTTAGGATGTAACGGTGTTTGTGGAGACAATTGTTGGCCTTTTGTATGTTTTGTAACGGTAGAGTAAATATCAGTATTTACTGCCGAAAAATAAGGAGTCATGTTCCTAGGAGCATTGTACAATCCCGATGTTGGAGAACTCATGTTTAAAGACATCATAGACGTTTCATTTCCAAAGTCGGATGGTCTCGAATTCGACCCCCTTGGCAACTGATAAACTGGATACGAATCAGCAGCCGGGCCAAAATTTGACAATCGTCCACCAGGAAAACCCATAACTGAATAAAAATCAGACTGATTAAAACCCGAACCTCTAGGAGTTTGTATAGCAGACGAACTAACACTATATATTTCCACACCCGGAAGACCAAAAGACATTCTAGAAGCATTTGATCTCCTAACCGTAACATGAAGTTTTCCATCATCTGCAACATCCGCTACAGTTTCTAAAAAATCATGTGCATCAAGAGAAATGACGTCCGAATCAACCTTAAACGACGCAATATCCGCACCAGTCTCCGGAAACTGCTCCATGATCAACATCTTAGCCCCACGAAACTCGAAAAAAAATAAAAGCAAAGTATACCATATAATACATTGCATCACCACAACTTGAACCATTAAAGAAGCAGAAAATTCACCATACATAGCACTCAATAACGGTATCCCGATCACAAGTGTATTTGGAAGCGTTGATAAGGAGAAGATTGTAATCACCCATTCGAACGTCCCAGTTTTTGTGAACTTGGCCCAGAGACTTAGTACAAACAACATGATGATTTTTTGGAGTGTGTCCGCTGCTAAGAAACGAAAGTTCATGGTGTAGGGATTGTTCATGGAGATGAAGTGAAAGGAGAGTAACGGAACAGCAAAAATGGCAACGAAACGGTTTATTCCTGAGCATTGATCGGGTGTGAATATCTTCCACCATTTCACACTTCCGTACGCAAGAAACATGGCCACGTATAGCGGTACCATGGCCGTTACGACAGAATAGAAATCGCGTCCGGTGATCATGTTGGTTTACTAGCGATATACAAAGTATGGTTTTAGAAGGAGTGAATATGTGTGTGCTTTTAAAGTTTTTGAGTGTTTGAGAATGTATGTGTTTATGTTTTACTTTATAGAGACATAAGTGTGTGTGTTTTGTGTAAAGTAGTCTAAATTTGGTTGACTAACATTTTGTATTTTGTTTAAGAACTTAGAATTCAGTGTAAATGAAACATAGTTATCAATTTAGGGAAAAAATAATCTTGTTTACTTTGTGGTTTACGTAAGTCACTTAATATCATTTGCTTTTTGCTAACTTTGTTGATTCTATTTTGCTAAAATAGAAACATTATTTAAGAGGCCATTGAATGGTCAATAATAACATTTTCATTAAGAATATGAGAGGTTTACAATCATAAAATTGCTTATATATATATGGTTGGTACATCTAGGAAGAGTAATTTTTTTTTAACTTTGAGTCAAAGATAATAAAATCTATACAAAGCTTTCACATTATGTCAAAACGTTTCATTTTAGTCCTCTTTTAGTGTCATTTTTCTGCTTCACATGATATAACAAAAACTTCAAAATAACTTTTATTTTAGTGGTAATGTAATAAAGTGAAAGTTTGTAACGTTCATGCAATCTAAAATATATTCATTGTCTGCAACACGACATGTTGTTTTTCCTTTATGAAACATGATACATTTTGGTGTCGAATAAATTAATTATACAATCCAGAAAAGGAAATTACAAATAGAATTGGTTGTGCGTGATAAATGGATCCTCACACCCTTTTTTTTATAATTTTATTTTTATTATAAAATTGTGAAAGTTAAAGTACGGAACAAAAATATAAAGTTTGATATATCAAAAATAGTAAAAAAAACAGAAAATACGATATATAAATATCTTATACTCTCATCAGAGTGGGTAAAAGTGAGGTAGTTGTGTCATTATTCACTAGGAGTACGAATAACGCTGCCCATTACAAATGTGCAAGTTTCATACACAAACTTGAGTAGCAGTTACCTGGCTATGGCATTAGATGTGCGGTTGGTGTTATAGGTGTCACGTCAGTTTTTATAGGCTATAAATTCAATAACATATATACAATGCAAAACAACCTCTAAATCACCCGAAGTATACACTTAATGACCTTTATTTTTAATTTTTTAAATAAAGCAACGAACACATTAAAATAAAAACATTATAATTTGCATAAAACAAAGTTTTTATATTAAACCATATTTTATCAAGACGATTTGTGTGAAGAAAAAAAACAAAAGAACTCAATTGTAACCAAACAAGGACTATTGATATAAAAAATATTAGCACAGACTAACAATCTAAATAAAAAAGCATTCAAAGTTAAAAGTGAAAAAAGAAGAAGCATATACTCGTATATCTTATTCTCTTGAGTCTATGAGCTGCATATAAAAGAAAGTCATCTAGAGAAACTAGAAGGACCATGGTTACACCTGAAGTATTCTCTAAGGACTAGAATGTAAATATTTAGAAAGTTATTAGATCTGTTTTTTTTCCTCTTTCTATATAATTAGTTTTCTTCTTCATCTATTCTTATAAAAGATTAAGTCCCTTAATTTATTGATGAGGTATCTTTTATAACAACCATTAATGTTTTAACTCTTATTTGTAGCATGAAGTAGGCAATGAGTTGCTATTACAGGGCCTTGATTGCAGTGTTAAAGTCTCACGATTAATGAAGGTATTCACTCTTCATGCAGGCCAAAGAAAACCAAAGAGCAGCTATAAATGATTTAGTTATTTATACAGTTACAGAATGCCAAGCAGCATGGCTTTTGCAGCTTATAAATGAGATGATTACCTTCCCATCTTTCCACCAATCCTGCATACCTGAAGCCTCCTATAATTAAGAAAGAAAGCCAGTATGTCTACTACCAACGCAGGCAACCAGGTGACATACCTTGGTTGCTACTACCAACGTCCATGTACTTGCTGCTAACGCATGTGGGTCTTTGGTTGACTCTTTCTGTTCTTAATGGTTGTGTGGATCGTAATACATGCTGGATGATGATCTCAGTACCTGCTGCTATTATGGGTAAAATGGAGGTGCTGTTGCTGGAATTTTTAGAGTTAGGACGCATGATATGCCTGGTTCTTCTTAGTAATTAGATATGGGTCCTATGTTTGAAGCAATTTGATTTTGGTAGGAGTCATTGCATGTTTGTCATGGCTCATGTTGTCTAATGTATATGTTGCATAAACTATATCAATATACACTTTGCGCCTTCATTTAGCATAGCACTATTGGATTGACACTGGTGCATCAACTCATGTTGTTTATGCCATTTTTATACTTATAGATTGACACTAATATTGTTTATGTTACACATAATATTGCTTATTGATATGTTGTAAAAATGGAGCGACAGGTCAAAACCATGACCATAAGCAACCACAACTTCCTGGATTTATAACACCACATCCAATTACATATCAGGCTTCGTATGTTGTTTTTAACCAACTTCTGTATGTTGTTTGGACACTAGAGAAAAAAGGTATTTCATACCCATGTGTTATTCTCATAAATGGTTGTATAGATAAATTGTAAAGCCCAATGTTAGCGATTCTTTTGGTGTTATTCTAATAACATTAATGGATCAGTAATGCAAGAAGGCCTAAAGATGTTTATTGTGGAGAACTTGTCGTGTTGGTGGTGGTGAAAGGGTCGTATACCAAACATTCGAATGGCAATGGATCAATTTTCCGGGTTGTGTATGTGTAGTTGTACAAAGTGTGCATATTGCATGTTTCATTAAGTATCCAGTAATATAACAAAAGAAATAAATGTTACAACAATCTGTTTTATTATAACTTATTCTCTTTTTGATTACCATGTTTTACATCCGAACACCAAACATTCTAAAGAATCAACGAGGGTTTTTAGTGGCGGTGACAATCATTCTGGTGGTGTAAGAACCCCTATACCAAAATGCTCATGAGTTCTACTTCAGTGGCAGCAGGCGTGGAATTAACCTTGGAGGCGGATACCGTAGAGGGGGTTTAAACTGAACATTTGGCCTAAGCTTTTGCAATGACATTTTACGTTTTATTCTTTTGTTACGTTATTTACATCTTTCATTCAACTACTAAATTTTGTATCTTCAAAAAATAAATTAAACAAGCCGCCCATCGGACGGGCCTTAAAACTTATTAGTTAGTGTTTAACCAAATAAACCATAGGCGTTCAACCAAAAGTTAACTCAAAATACAAGCACTCAACAACTATATACAAGCCGTGTGCATCGCACGGGTCTAAATGCCTCGTTTGTAACTAACAGTTCAGAGAATCAATTCAATTTACCATTTCACTTCTTCCATTTCATTACTTTTCATGGTATCAGAGCCTTCAATGGCTTTTGTTACTTAATCCTTATCATTTTGATCACAAATTCGTTGTTCTTGTTCAAATTTGAATCATTTCTAAGATTCAAATATATGTCACTTGATGTTAATTGATTGATTTGGTAAAATAATTTCATGTTCTTGTGATTGATTCGCGTATTTCAATTCAATTGATGTAGTATTTTTGTTGATTAAGTGGTTAATAGTGTGTAAAATCATTTTCCCTAAATTTTGTGATCAATTTTTGACCTAATTTCATGACGTCTCAATCTAATCCCGTAAATTCCACAACTTTTCAAACAAATCCTTAATGATTCAAGATCCTTTGTATCTACATCCTTTTGAAGGTCCAGGTTCCTTAGTTGTTTATGAAAAATTGATAGGGCTGGCTTAGAACTATCGTTCTTGGAAGAGGTCAATGGAATTAAATTGTCAACAAAGAGGAAGTTAGGGTTTGTAAGAAGGAATGTTATCAGGATGATTAATCCAGTTCAAACAGAGCTTTGAGATACTTGCAATAATGTGGTAATTTCTTGGATTATGAACTTTGTATCTGATTCTATTGCTAAGTCTAGTATGTTTGTTGGAACTGCTATTGAAATATGGAATCAGTTAGAGAAGAGGTAATAGATATCATTACATATGCTACACTAGATAGTTTTGAAGAGAGTGCGATAGAGAGAGATAAAGAGAGAGGGCGACAAATAGAGAGGGAAAGAGGAGAAAAAGAAAGAGTGAAATATTAGATTAAGAAAGAGAAGAATCACCACCCTAATTCCTTTCCTTAGCCCTCCTTATATAGGAAGGAAAGAGGGAATAGGAAGCAATTAGGGTATTGTACATACTACACATAAGTCCTTCCTTATTAGCACTACTTAATCCCTAGACTAGATAAATGGCCTTGTAACCAACACTTTTTGTGTTTCTAATAATCTTCCCCTAAGGGGTGGTTACACATGCCTTACAAAAGAACATGGATCAATAGTCTTGGGACGTCCACCAACATATTCTTCTAATCATCGTAGCTGCTCTCTGCGCTTCATGACTTGATCAATCTTGTCCAGCATTTCCTTTGATCTTTTGACGTCCTTCTCATCCCAGTCACGTCCTTTCAACCTTTCATTACCTTGACCCAGCTTGTTCTTGGTTACCATCCGAATCAGGTTTTTTTAAATCTTAATTAGAGTACCATCACAGAATTTATGAACTTCATTAAGCTTCATCTGAGATCGGCGGTTGTGTTTATTAAGATACACTACCCCTTTCTCTACTCCAGACATTGTGTATGGTATCCTGTCATCGACTCCTTCAAAGTAAATCTTAGGTTTGGTCAGGTTGAGGGTTCTTTGGTAGCTCTCTACTCCCAACTGCAAGTCTTCAACTCTGTTCTTGATTACTGTTATTCAGATAAAGAGTAGAAGTGCGTTGTTGAAGTCCTTCTCATAATCTGATGGGAGATGGTGCATCTTGTCTTGGACTTTGAGTAGATACATGTCTTCTATGTCATTGAGGCTGAGTCTGTGTAGATTTGCATAGCTGAAAGTGTATTCTTGTTTATCCGATCTTCTGACTACAATTGATGACAAGAATCCATAACCCCATTTCCTTTTTACAAAAACTCTTACAACTGATATGATTTTCTTATCGGAGTAGACTTTGCCTGGAGTTATGTTATTGATTTTTGCCTTGAAGAAGTCTTGTCTTGCATCATCCCAATGATGAATTCCATTCGGGGCTTCAATTTGATAACGATGTACCTCCTTGCTCCATCTTTCAGATATCCTATCTTCAATACCTTAGATGTGGTACCTTGCAGCATAATGCTTGGTGACAAATGTAGTGTACTTCTCTTCAGTGCTAAGGTATACCAAGTAATAGAAGTCATTGTTTTAAAAGCTGGGATGAGGTTTAGAGCTCTTTGACATGTGACGTTCAAATGATCTTGGCTTGGACACATCACCTTCATTATTATTCCATTGACCTTCAGATAACATAGCTGCTTTGAGTTGATCAACATGATATTCTAGTTCTACATCGTTCCTGTACTGCTGCTTTAGCTTCTCTAGTCTTGCACCTTCAAGATCTGCTATTGTAAGCTTGTCCTTCTGGATAAGTTCTTTAAGCTTCTTTGTTATAGCCACAATATATGGTCCAAGAATGTGGTCTTCATTTTGATCAATGTTTGATTTTAAAAGCAAATCAAACCATGTTGTTCTTCTCATAGCATTTGCTGACCCTGACTTCTTTGTAAACCATCCTTCATTAGGACGATTCTACATATAACCATCTTCTTGGTCTTGGGGTTGATCAGCAGGAGTGTCATCTTGAGCTTGAACCATGGGAGCTTTATCTTTTCTTGAAGATCGAGTAGACGATTGACCAACATCCTTTCATCTTTTCTTCCTTTTCTCCCCCTCATGATCAGTGAGAGGATCCTTATGATGGATTCATAAAGTGTATCATAAAGCTTCTGATTGGTAGGGTGAGTCTTGTTTAAATGAATTCTATTCAACACCTTTAGCTTTAGATCCATGTCTGAAAGATCATCAGCAGAGGTGGATGGTTTGGTAAACAGACTGATCTGGTTGTTTTGCATGACCTCTAGCACAGAGTTGTTAAGACGGGGCTTAACTTAATTAGCTAAGACTTTTGGGACATGAGTAGGAATTAGCTTCTTCATTTTGGTTAGAACTTTAGCATGGACAGCCTTGTCAATTGCTTCAGAAACATTGATAGATGTGAGAGCTTCCAGCTTCTGATCATATTTTTTAAACTTCTGTGTAACTGCCCATTTGAAGTTGATCTTCCTTATGTTCTTCTTTGACTTTTGCATAAGCTTCTTGGCTTTGGCTTGAAGTGAAATATCTTGGGTCTTTGTTGTAGGATAGGAAGCTGTAATTGCTGGTGGAAATGAGTTGTGATGAGCAGTCTCGTCAGGGAACATCTCCTGCAATAAAATGTTTGTTGCTTGAACATCTACATGTGTACCAAGTGGTACTTCAGATGCACCTGATATATAGCTTGTTAACTCAGGATTTCCCTCTAGGTAAATTACCGTTGAGGTTGTTTGAGCATCAGTATACACTGGATGACTCATGAAATCCGTCAAGTTATTTGCAGGTGTTTCATTGAGCATAATCTGAATGTAATCCAAAAAGGAGACCGTACCCTAGGACTAAAAGGATATGTAGATTTGAGTGGTTCAGTGGACTTGTTACACATGAACACTCCATATCCTGCATCATCATCATCTCCTTTGAGTTCATCTTTTGATAAATCCATATCAGAATCGTTAGAATCATCAGTTTAACATCTTTCTCTTCATCAACGTCTGAACGTGAGGAATCTTGTGTTGCATCACTGTCGGTTGCTAAAATATTTTCAAACTCATAGTATTTGTTGTGAGCAATACTTGATCCTTCTCCTGCAATTGCTTGCTTCATTTGCTTCATACTCTCTAGTCTGCTTGCTTTGGATCCTTTGCGTAAGTCTAACAATGACTGAACAACTGGATCTTCAACTTCAAGACCTTTGAGTTTTTGTCCCCGCTCAGCATACGTGTCTTCAACATCCTTTTCAATTTTTCAGTCAATTGTGAGTTGAGTCATGATTACACATTGTTGATGTCGTTGTTCTTCAATACTGAGGGATTTTGCAAGTTTAACTGCAGTTTGTTCTTTGACAATGTTGTCAGCTACAGTGAGAGACCTTGTTTTCCGTGGCACAACATTTTTTATAAACGCACTTGGGACATTTGCTTGATCTCCTGAACGCATATAGCCTTTTCCTCTTCCACTTCTGACTAGAGAC